>JAEAOA010002338.1:807500-897500 GCA_016746295.1 Potamilus streckersoni | reverse complement strand
TTTTGTCTTTTTCTTTGGTACCTCACGAGTTCCCCAGGTTATGTTATTCAGGTTAACCAAAGAATATATAATCAGCAACAAATATCCACTTGGAATAAGAAGGAAATATAAAAGACCATAGACAATGTTAAACCATTCCTTTGGATGCAGCAGTGCAGCAATGACATATATGCCTACTAGAAAGGTGAGGAATATCACACTGGGATGGAACAAGCCTTCCTTGACGGCGGTAACAATGGTACCAACTAATACAATCATCATAATGAAAGCATACATTCCTGTCAATATCTCCGCTACGAGGATTTGCCATTTGGTTTTTAAAAAGAAGCAAATTGCAAAGTAAAGTACCCCTGGAGCGAGGGATATTAGATATGATTGCACGACAGTAAGCCCAAAAACAAGATTAAAAGCACCGGATATCATCATCAATATAGTGGCTGGACCAATCAATGAAGACACCAGAAGGGCAAACTGATATAATATGTACAACATGCTAATGTTGCTGTTGACAGAAATAGTATTTTTGTAATCTTTGAGAAGGTCTGCAATGTTTGCAACTGTGGAAGGTGTCCATCGTCTTCTTTGATTAAAGTATTCCTCAAAACCCTCAGGGGCGTATGTGAAAGCGTCGGAGGCTGCAGCATAATCAACTCGGTATCCTTGTTGTAGAAGAAGAGTGCAAAGCCATCTGTCCTCGCCTGAAAATATAAAGACATATGTAAATGTTCAGCAGTTTTCTAGTGGTATCGTTTAAATATATACAACTGAACACATTATATGTGTTTATGTAAGCATGTTAAAGAATGTACATAGACTGGTCTGTTGGCATCATATCCACCCATATCAAGAGTTAAAGAGAAGCCCGAGTTGACAATGACTAACGACTATGTACATATTTATTAGACGAACTTTATGAAAACCTAGAATATAATGTATATACTTAAACGGTTTAGTGTCCTTCTTCGGAAATAAATTTCGGCAAACTAGGAGCTGAATACGACATAATGCACAGACAAAAATATTGTACAGTTAGTTAAATACATCAGTTTTTTTTCGCATAACATTATAACCCGTTTTCTTGAAATAAATAAAAACTTTGACAGTGTCTTGAGTTAAGAAATCCCCAACCTGAAAGTAAATCTCTTTAGCGTTCTAAGCGTTTCCATAGTAGCCGCGTTTTCATAATGACTCTATTCGATCCAAGTATGTACGAAACATTCAACATCAACATTTACCTCTATAGAATAAATCAATATATCATATTTATATTTATATTTGTTGGTCGTGCTCTTATAATTTTCCAAATGTGTATTGTGTTCAAACTAGACCTGAATAAAACGTGTTCTGCTCCTCGCTATTACTGCATCACTGTTCAATAATGCATATTTACAACTAAAATGTATGGTCTCAACTTTGAAGCCATGACACAGTTTGTTTAATCATAAGCTTATAAGCCTGATACCTTTATACAACTTTATGCTTAGGACTTATATAAGTCCTAAGCATAAAGTTATATATATATATATATATATATATATATATATATATATATATATATATATATATATATATATATATATATATATATATATATATATATATATATATATATATATATATATATATCCGTAACAAAGTCAGACATAACTGAACATTTCTCAACGGCATTCTTTGATTGTTACTATTGAAATTTATTAAAGTCAGTCAGTGAAGGCTCGCCGTGAACTAGTATGTTTGCCAATATATATACTACCTTTACTCAAGCCATATATTAATAGATATAATAATGAAAACTATCTTAGCATTAGTCTTTCAACATTGACAATTCTAGGAAACTATGGATAATTAAAAAGGTTCAAGTGACGCCTGAAAAGTATGGCACTGTATAAAATATTTGATTGGGACTGACCAATATGTTTATTTACAACGCGTACAAAGGGACACTGTTGCCGAAATGGCCTTAGGCGCTTGCTTTTAACGATCTCTTTTGAATACCTTCCAGCGGATCGTGTTACTTCATAAACGTCTTCCACTCTTTTCCATCAAATATATTCACTGCTATATATAAATAATCCTGTGCTGAACAAAAGTACTAAACACAAACAACCCAGTCAATTTACTCGTACATATGTGCTTGCAAATTAAATGAGGTCTTTATATAGAATGACATGTAACTGAGTAAATAATGTCAGAATTTATTTCAAAATTTTTCTACTATATTTTTGTTTGCGTCTGCAAGATTACAAGGTATATCGGCTTGCAGCTTTCTAGTTTGCGTCTGCAAGATTACAAGGTATATCGGCTTGCAGCTTTCTACTTTAGTTAATCAGTTAAACGTTTTTGCATTTTATATACATGAAAGTTCTAACTAGATTATTGCAACTTTATATATGTCTAAGTGACAATAGTGTCTGGAGTTTTATGGCATCTGTAATATGGACAGTCCAACCTTTCCCAAACAACATTAAAACACATGTTGTCTTACTAGTATTGAATTGGCGTCCATGCGCCAAATACAAAAATTCTGTACGGCCGCAGTCTATATTAATTTGACTAACATGTGCTATTTACCTTGATCATACATAAGATGGTGTATTGCCTCTGTAGGTTTTTCAGTGTATTTCCGCATCACGTTGTCATCCATTAGCGCCGACCCACGAAAAAGTGAGAAACATCCGGGACTGCACAATACACAGCCAAGTACATGTTCTGTAGCTTTCTGTAGCCAATGGGCTGTGGCGTATTCAAATTTTTGATACCAGACTAAAGGTCCTGAAAATAATATGAAATATGTATGCCTCTAATTCTAAAACAAATTTATGCACACGGTGTTAATCTCCCAATATTGTCAAATACTTATTTCATTTTGGATATATAGCATACATCTATGTAGGTACAATGTAAATGCATTCATGAGCGAACAAGAAGATGCATGGTGAAATACATGAGTGATTTTATTAGTTGTGTTAAAATAACATTAGCAAATGTGGAGGCTGTTGACTAAACTTTTCTAAGAAACTGTCAGCGAATTATCATAATTGTTCATTACTGCAACTAACTGTTATTTTTAAACTTTGAAATAACATGAAACAAGAATAAAAAGTAGCGTATTTGCTATTTTATTTCCGTGGTAATTTTTTCTGGACTTTGTCTTCATGCTGGGTATATTTAACAATGTGACAAGAATACCCTTATATACAACAACGTCGTCTGTTCAGCAATCATATGGGTAAAGTCCTTCTTTGTTTTAACCACCTGTTTGCCTGTGCAAGGAACGCATTACAAGATAGTCTCTATATATTACTGACCATGTCTATAATTTTTTCAAGGAAGGAATCGTTTCGTACCTAACATGTGATAAACAAATGCTTTAGACGAGATATATATCCACTTAAGTGCCAAAGAATGTGAGTATTTATAATAAAAGAAAACATCAAAGTGTTACTGCAAAAAATAAAATAAAACCGTTGTATTAAATATCTGCAGTTTTCCGCATTTATTATACCTTCTCTCATTTTTCGGAGAACGTCAATACATTTGACATCCGATGTCACAAACCTCTATGCATAATTTCTATTAGATTGTCTAATATGCGCAGCAAAAACGGAATACAAATTACCTGTTCCAATAGGGTGAATTCTGCCGCACGCCGCTCCCGTCTTCTCGCTTTTTTTCATCCTGTCCAACATAAGTCTCACAGCCCCTGGGGTAAAATCAACATCTCCATCCAAAGCCAAAAGGAATGTACGTTCGGCCTAGAATCAGAACCAGATTGGTACCACATAATAATTCAAGTGGTTCTTACATATTACAGTTGGATTACTTAACATGTATATAGTTTCCAACATCAGATGCAAAATATTTCGTTCAAAGGTATTAAAATACACGTATAGGTCAAGCTGGGATTCATTTGTCAGGAATGTATTTATAGACTATTATTGAGTTTATTTTGTTTCCCAATCCATCTATGTGCATCTCATATATCTTAACATATATATTTACTGAATCTGTCGCATGTATTGCCATTGTGGCCTTACATGTTCAAACTCGCTTTGGAATAATACAATCATCAAATTAGCGAAATACAGGTTGCATCTTCGAGATCATGCGTGAAAATATATGCGTTATTTACCTCCAGAAATAAAAAGCGGTTAATAATACTAATTTGTAATATTTTATTTTTGAAACACTCGTACAGATTTTATAAGCTACGTTCTCAATATGGCAACAGGTCATGCTTGGAAAAATTTTATTTGGAAAAGTGTAATCTTTTTAGTACTTTTGACGAATTGGAAATTTTGATATTCTTGGGGGTGTTTGTTTTGTTTTGTGTTTGTATTTTATCGTTTCACCAGTGGGGCATTATGACGCAGACATGTAGCATGATGTCCCACCCAACACATTATCTGTAAGCAAGACTTACCAGTCCTAACACTAACCACTTAATGCCGAAAACGAAGCGAAGCAGTGTTTGTACGATTTTTTTTGTAAATGTTTTTTTATGACACAGCCGTGGTTAAAACCAACGACCTGCCCCTAATTTGAAAATTAATCATATCGTTCGGCACGTTCACACTCTTCAGTCACACCTATGAGTCTCTCGGGACAGTTCCTCTAAAATCCACTACGTCACTAAATCTCATCACATTGGAGACACTATGCATTTTTGTGTCATGATCAGAAATATCATAAAACAAAATAGCAACACTATAGAACAATATATCAAAATATGACAATTATAAAGTTAGTACATAATTATTTAAGAAAGAGATTTAATTACTCTGCGCACAACTTCTTCGCTCAACGCCTGAAAAACATGGCTCTTGCCAAAGTTAGCTGAGGCGGCGTCTGGTTTTGATTTCCATGACAATAATTCGTTGAGACTACCGTTCTCTATTGCATCAACAACAATTTCCTCACATTGGCGGACGATCCTAAATCCCAGAAGGTAATACATGTACATCACCTGAACAATGGAGAAAGAACATATATTTGTATAGATCCGTTAAAAAGAGAGATATAAACTAACTTTCAGTCATTGCAAAAAGAACAAATTAGAAGAATATTCAATTACATGTGCTCGTGAGTAAAGAGTTTGAACACAAATAACTGCCTGTTGGATATATAAAAGTCATTCTTATATAAGTCTTCGATATATTGTTTTAAAAAGCTGTTGCAAATTAGATGACACGTAAGAGAACATTTGTATTCTTCAGCAGTATTGATAATAATTAATATTATACATTCCATAACAAAATGGTAAAAATGATTTATAGATGAAGAGCTTCAATACTGTAGAAATATTATTCTAATCTAGCCATACACAAAACATTGTGAAATTGACCATTATGGTTATAGAACGCATATATATATATATATATATATATATATATATATATATATATATATATATATATATATATATATATATATATATATATATATACTGTGAATAATCATTGCGATCTTAAAATTTGTTAATGGAATAATGTAATGTAATTAAATGAACAGCATAATGCTTCTTCGTATGTACGAATAAAGAGAATGCCCACAAATGACACAATTTGTAAGATGGCGGAATGAGCTATCTTAGGTAGCAACAATGATGTATATACCTGTGGTGTAACTCAGGAAGTTACAGTTTTCACAATCTGTATCTATTTTTAATTGAGAACGGAAAGATAACTATATGATGTATGTTTGAAAACCAAAAGACAATACCTCTCTTTAGATTCACATTTTTATTAATTCACTTTAAGTTTAATCTGCATACCTGTGACCATCGCTTCCTGTGACGAATTTTATTCTTGTCCTTCATGTGGAGGAATAAGAGGTTACCTCCAGGCATTTGCCAAATCAGTTGACCTCCGTACGGAGTTGGAACTCTGATCGGGTCTTGAATCTCCATATGCTGCTCATGAACAGAACTGAAAGATTGCAGCCCCGATGAAAGACTATAAAGCTGATTTTGGAATTGAGTTTAGTTGAAATATATGAACCAAAAAAAAGACATAAACACACATTTTGTCAATTTCACATTCGTAGCTCATTATTCTAGGTATATAGACTATCACTGATTTTAATTTTTAAAGCACATTACTAAAATTAAATTTTCTTACTAACTTCAGCTTAGGTGGTTTTCCTAGATGAAATAAATTAAGGAATATTGTTATTATGACACTTACACACAACCCAAACAATTACAGACATGGCTGCCTTTAAAACAGGTTATACCATGGAGTTTATTCATGTGCCCGTTTGCGTATGAGTTTTTAATGCATCCAACATTTTCTACATATAGATATAATTCTGGTAGAACACGTTGATGAAGAAAAGCGTAATGAAATTGTGAACATTTTGGATACACCCATCTTGGAACAAAGGATGAAATACCATTACAATAGTGGACATTATATGTTTACTTCATTAGGACATCCTGTCACTATCGTTGCTCTCCACACATCCTGCATTGCCATTACACCATCCTTAAAGCTACTTTTCGCATTAGGAACCTCTGTTATCGTGTATCTAACCTTCTCAAATGTCACAATAATCATGATCATTCTCCCTCGATGATGTATATGCAATTCGGGTACAAGCAAATCACAATTCACCTATGGGAAAGTGTTCACGATATACTATACACATGAGGTTTAGATTCATCCGCTTTCGTATATGTTTATTCTTTATAGCGAAGCATGACACTATATACAATCGTTCTCTCTCAAACTGTACTGATGTAATTCAGGTTACAAGGAAGAGTTCATATACTCCAGGAAAAAATAATCTTGGGCCATTACTCATCATCCCATGTGATTACATTATGTTTTAGGTGTTTACATAGTGATCACATGGAACATTCAAACCACCAGGAAACATTCTCTAACAATCGCTTTTGATGGAACTCGGGTTGCAATGACAGAGCAGATTCACTGACGAATAAGCGTAGCAATCGTTTTTCATGTTAAAGTAGAGATATACAAAGATACCTTTCAGATAATTAAATGTATGAGAGATTATTAAAGGAAAGAGACAAATATAAGAACATTTTGAACCTGAGACCTACCTTGCTGCTTCGTCTATTACCTCCACAAACAGTTTCACAAACTTATTTGGTACAAACTCCTCATCATCATTCAGTTCCATAGCGTCATCGAAAAATATATGGGCTGTAATAAATATGGAACAAACATTCAAGCATCAAAGTAAATTTTTGGAAATCCTGATATTTTAAGCGATGCTTAACACCAGAAAAAAGTTAAAATAAGTACATATTTTTCATTTCATACTCTTTTCTCGCCATGGTCCATATTGTGGAATGTTTAGTAAATCTGTCAGTTACCCCTCTTAAAACCTGATTAAAGATCAATCGATTTTAACAGCTAAATTAAATTATATTTAAATTATTTAATTATAACAATATTTATATTTCACAGTACTTATTTATATATGTATGCTCCTCTTTGGTTGTTTTAGAAAGTGATGCATATATGGTAAAGTTTATGATTCTTCCTCGGACACATATACCAATATTCTGAGTCATATTACTGCCCCAATCAACCCAGGCTGGCTGCCTAGGTATATTCTTGTGAAAGACATTCAACTTCCATATCTTCCGCATGATATTATCATTAATGTCTTGAAATTGCATTTAGCTAGGAAAATCAAACATAGTAAAATCTTAGTCTTCCATTTATCTATATATTTTGTTCTCATATAGATACACGTATCTCGATGCTATTCATATGTAATGATATTAGACAATGATTTTCATATGTAATTTGATATCAGTGATATCAGCAATGCTTTTCATATGTAATGTGAAAAAACTTCAATGTTTTTCATATGTAATGTAGTAACGGCAATGCTTTTCATATTTTATGTAATAATGGGAATGCTTTTCGTATGCATTGTGATAACGGCAATGCTTTTCATATGTAATGTCATAACTGCAATGCTTTTCATATGTAATGTCAAGACAGCAATGCTTTTCTTTTAGATCGTGATAACGCCAATGCTTTCCATATCTAATGTGATAAACGCAATGATTTCCATATGTAATGTGATAAATGCAATGCTGTCCATATGCAATGTGAAGACGACAATGCATTTCATCTGTAATACTATAACGGTAATGCTTTTTAAATGTATTACGATAACGGCAATACCGTTCTCATGTAAGGTCAAGACAGAAGTGCTTTTCTTTTAGATCGTGATAACGCCAATGCCTTCAATATCTAATGTGATAAACGCAATGATATCCATATGTAATGTGAAACAGGCAAGGTTTTTCATATGTAATGTGATAACGTCAATGCTTTTAATATGTTATGTGATAATGGCAATGTTTTCATATTAATGCGATAACGGCAATGATTTTTCATATATGTGATGAAGACAATTATTTTCATATATAATGTGATAACGGCAATGTCTTTCATAGGTTATTATGATAAAGTAATGACTTTTCATATGTGATGCGATAACGCCAATTCTCTTCATATGTAATGCGATAAAAGCAATGCTTTTCATAGGTAATGTGAAAACGGCAGTGATTTTCATATGTAATGAGACACAGAAAAATACTTTTCATATGTAATATATTAATGACAGTACATTTCATATGTAATCTGTTAACGTCAATGCTTTTAATATATAATCCGATAACGGTAATGAATTTAATTTGTAATGCGATAACGGCAATGCTTTTCATATTTAGTTTGATAACGGCAATGCTTTTCATATTTAATGTAATATAGGGCATGTTTTCAATATGTATTAAAATAAATTCATGGTTTCATACGTAATGTGCTAACGGCAATGCTTTTTCATATGTAATGTAATAACGGCAATGCCTTTCGTATGTAATGCGATAACCGCAATGCTTTTCATTTGTAATGTGATAACGGCGGTGATTTTCTTATGTAATCTAATAACAGCAATTCTTTTCCTACGCCAATGCTTTATAAATCTGCTATATATTACACTTATTAAGGCTCAACTATTGTCATCACACAGAATATGTTAAAGCTGCTAAAAATAAAACAAATTTTCTAAGCCATTTGAGTGATTTTAACACTTTTGCTTTTATGGGTTGTCACAAGAGCATTGCATGAACAATAAGCGGTATATTCTATATTGCGACGGTAATGGATTGTCTCATATGAACCGTTCCGGTGGCCAAATGGTCAGAGTGTATGCCTAGGATGCGGGAGGTCGAGTCATATCAAAAACTTACAAAAATTGTACTAACAGCTGCTTCGCTTGTCGCTCAGCATTAAGAGGTTAATGTTAGGACTGGTCGGCTTGGTGTCAGGATAATGTGACTGGTTGGGACATAATGCTACATGTCTGCGACATGATGACCCAGTGCTAGACATCACTATATAATGATAAACTGCAGACATCGTAGCGAAATGACTGAAAAATTGTGAAAGCAACGTTGAAAATTATAAACACATCACATGATATCACGTCTCTTATGATTTCCATATACAAATGTACTGTAATTCTGATTGCAATACTTATATTGGCAAGCTCTGCTAACTACGGTTAGTGTGTTTGCTTGGTGAACATTGTTTTCATAGTCGATAATATGCGCTTACCTTCATAGTCATAGTAGTCCCTATCAAGTTTCCCTGTAATCAATTCAGCATTCCTCCTCAAAAACTGGTCTTTGTCCATTCTGCAAGATTATGGACATTTAAAAATTTGAAATGCAAAGACGTGAACTGTATGTGACATATTAATTCACACAAAATTTGTTGTTTTCTTGTTAAATCAAAGCACGTCATATAAGAACAATGACATTAATTTATGTGCGAAGACTTATGTTTTATAATTTCTAATCGTATAAATGTTGGTATATTACATGCAGCACCTTTAGCTTGCTTCTTTTATTAATGTTGTGGCATTTTTTGCCAAATATAACAAACATACGAAATTATATTTCAACTAGGAAAAGGATATGTTATAATATGATATTATTGTGTGCCAAATCCGCTATCTTTTATATACTTATAACGTTATTTGAAATCAGAACACAAGGATATACCTTTCCTGTGTAGCTTTCAGTAAAAAGGACCATAGACAAAGACCAACTTACGAACAACCATAACAAAATAATTTCTTAAATAGTAAACATTCGTCAATGTTTTGATTGTGTCAGAGCACAATATTAGTGAAAGTTTTTCCGATATAACTTCATCAAATTCAGCTGACTAAAACCAATAAATATTACAAACCTAAAAAGTGATTTCAGAAGCTGAACCATCTCGATTCGGTTCTCGTGCCACATGGTTGCACATGCGTAGATCATAGGAGGGATCCTATCCTTTGCTTTTTGCTCATAGGTGTCACCGATGTCTTCAGCGAGTTCGTTTATGTCGTACTCGCTCATTCTTAAAACAGAAAGAGAAATGTTGTGAGAGTTTATCAGTAAAGAATAGCAAATTGCATTCATAGGAATAAAATAGACAAAACAGGTGAGACAGAAAATGCCAACATATATGATCTCATACCTATAGTATACTTTCTTTTTTGAGTTATCATCGCCGCGAAATTCTCGAAAGACTCTTCTGTTGTGGCGCCTACGGTTTAAAACTAGATTCTCTTCGAAAAATACACTGCAGTAAAACGGCGTAGTAAAAAGCCTGAAATTAAAAAAGATATATTTAGACACACAATTAATTAGTTTATTTTATAAAATTAGATACTGTCTGGTTTTGTTATCATTTATCAATTTTGGTGATCTTATGCTAGAAAATTGAAACATTACTAACTGATCGAATAATGTATATGGTTATCTTTGGAAACATATACTACGTACTTTCCAGCTAATGATTGCTCTACATTTCTTTTCATCGCATGCTAATATCTTTGGTTGGTGGTAATATAATGTCACTTTAAGTTTAAAACATTAATGGCTGTTAATTATCGTCTCTTTATCTGTTCATTTGTAAATGAGAACATCATGTGTCTATGTTCATAAAGACAGCAATGAAAATTTAATTCGATGTATATATGTTTAATATTTCCATTCACAATTTCTTAAATTGATTTGCAATGATACTTTACCGTTCTACTTTTGACAGTCTCTCTTGCATTGGGAACCATATATGTCTCCCCATCCAATATATGGATCCCCACCATGCCGCTCCCAAAAGTATGTGCCACCAGGTAGTGTCACTCCAAATAGTCCAACCATCATACCCTTTCCGACCACAGAACCTATTTTCAGCAGAGAATCTACCCAGAAAATGTCCGTCATCGCTGAGACAATCTACGTAAGCAAGCACGAATGCAACGGGTGTGGAAAGGAATAATGGAAGGGAAAATGAAAAAATCTGGAGGTCGAGTTTGCAAGCTGTATACGCGGAATAATAGCCCACAAATGTCGTGATGGTGAGAATAAGTGCAGATGATTTCATCTCCATAGGTAGCTTACTGAGTGTATTAAATGAGTGCCAGGCGTTAAGGACGAAATCTTGCTCTTTTCTGTCAACAAGTTCGTGATGAATTCCATACACTGCTCCCAGTATGACTGCAATTTTAATTAAGCTTGTGAAGAATGTAATTTTGGGTCTGCTTTCTTGTAGATCATATTTTAAACTAAGCATGAAATTCTTCAGACCGTTTTTGTATCGTAGTGATCCACAAAAACGATCATCAAGAAAATTTTCCCACATAGAAAATGACACCATGAAAATGGTGAAGGCTACCTCAGCATTCCTTGCAGGATCAGGTTCAATCTTATTTGCATTTTCAGTAGGAAAGTATTCAAACAGAATTATTACAGGAATGACTGAAATTTGGGCAAGAAAAGATAGAACGTCAAACACTAGTCTGGCGGTCTTGTTTCCAAAGTTTTCACATGGATGTTCTGTTGGTTTCTTTCGCTTGACAGCAGAGGAACAGATGGGACTGAGCGCACTGGGAATAATGCCTACAGCATTCAGAAGAATTATTCCCCGTACCATGTCAACCTCGGGCAGGATTCGGAAAACAAACAGCGCAATCCCTCCTGCATGCACCCCTTCCATGAACATACACTAAGCAAAACAAATGAAAATATATTTAGACTAAAATTAATCTTAGATATGGCAAAGACAGACTTTACAACACTAAAATGCAAGTCAATGAAATATGCAATTTAATATTTTAATATACATTGTATTCCTCAAAGAATTGAATCCAATATTCAACAGTAATACTAAATATTTTTATAGATTATTAATCAGAGCAGGGAAAATGAATTTTAATGAAAAGTAATTATTGTTTTCCTGTACAAAGTACTAATTTACTACGAAACAATTAATGTTGATTTATTTGACATTTAATAGTCGAAAATGTCAACAGAGAAATTCAACCGCATTTTAAATAATCTGTTTGACTCTTTTGTTTATTTGCTATTTACAGTGACGATCAACGGCATGATTCTCACTGATACCAAAATTAAATGCAGTAATTGTCAAATAAAAATTAAAATTAATACAAGGAATTGCAAATAAACAAAAACCATTGTAAGCTTAGATATAAGTAAGAATTCACAAAGATTTCATTGTCATGAACAAAGAATGAAATCGGACAAACGGACATACGCTTAGGTCAATGTCAACTATATGTATTTATTTGTCTTTTTCCTCTCCTTGACTAGATATGTGGTTGTACGGATGGATTCCTAAATGTGCCTACCCTATGACACCGAGACTAAGTAACTTAACATGTGGGCAAAAATTACAGGGCATCATCTAAGGGTTTCATTCATACATTGTTAATAACAGAGTCACTTATCGCATAAATAAGTTCTCACACAGAACACGTAGATCATTTTAACATTAAGTTAAATAATACCACTTTACTAGCCTCATTATTTGGTGAGCAAACTAAATTTAAATTGTGAAATAAAACATATTCAAATTTAATAAGTATATCTCTAATTGTGAAGAATATAATCAAGATCCTTCCATACAACACGATAAGTTCGTCCTGCTCTAACACACACACACACAAACACACACATAATATATATATATATATATATATATATATATATATATATATATATATATATATATATATATATATATATATATATATATATATATATATATATATATATATATATATATAAAGAGAGAGAGGGAGAGAGATAAAACACTTATTCCTAAAAAAAATGTCACGGTATATAATTACAGCAAGGTGCGTGCTTACAAATAAAAGAGTTGTCCATTGGATAGCTGGCATGTTCCCAAATAGCCACTTGAATAAGCTGGATATAAAAATGAGACCATATGGAATACAGATTGCTATTAGCGCCAACCAGTATCTGCCAATTTCTATTCTTGCGTTGACCTGAAAAGTTTACGAATATGTTATAATTGCACAACTGCGTAAAGCACCATTGGGAAATAGAATTAAGTACGACATGACACTGCATAATATTTACCGGCCTAACATAACACTATAACGTTTAGTTTCATTTCAACACATTATTCAATGCTAGTTACTGCACTTATTTTCCATTATTTTTATTAACTGGTAAAACCTGCACAATATGTGTGTTTCTTTTATAAGGATGCGACTCGTGTTGCAACAAGACTCAATATTCAGAACGATTTTAGACTATTAGATTCTGAGAGTTGCTGTTTCAGTCGAATATTTGGGGTCTGGAGAGCATTCTGCTTAAGAAGACAGACTTTAAAGCCAATGTTTTATACAGTAATGATTTTCCAAATGTCATAATTTTAGGATTTTAAAATGTCTAGGTGAAATAACCATTTTGACTATATTTTGATATTTTCTATTTCTTGACAGACAATATTTTACACCATTATGAGAGAAAATCCCAATTGTTGCTCCCAAGTCAATTATAATATGCACCTATCGGAAAATCTTATGGTTTTGCAAAACGAATATATCAAAAACGTAGTTAAATAACTACATACAAAAACAAATCAAACATTCCAGGAAATGTAGGGAGTTATCATGTTCATTAATTACTGATGATACTTATACATATGTTTATACATATATATTCCCTTGTTTTGCTCATATGAAGTGTTTATTCTTTCTTGCAATAGATATGGGGGCCCGGAGTAGACCAGTGGTCTAAAGCGCTCTCCGTTACGATTCACTGCCATCTAGTCTCTGTCAGCATGGGTTCGAGTCTAAGTTTCGGCAAATGTGGACATGTGAGAAAGCTTGACAGTAGCTTCTCGTGGGTCTGTGGTTCTTTCCGCAGATTTCCCAGTTTCTTCCTCCACCATTATTACTGGCCGCCATGTATAGCCTATCCTGTACTGAAAAATGGCGTTAAGCCCTAGAACAACAACAAGAATAGATATGAAAGGTACGTTTATACCAATGTCTCCTAAATGGTCACTAACATAGCAGGATAAAAGTGATCTTTTTGTAGCGCAAACATTTTATGTTTAAATGTTATCTCTCTCTCTCTCTCTCTCTCTCTCTCTATATATATATATATATATATATATATATATATATATATATATATATATATATATATATGTGTGTGTGTGTGTGCGTGTGTGTTTGCTTGTGTGTATGTATATGGGTGGGTGGGGTTGTGTGTGCAGTTTTTCAATGAAAAATATTCGAAGATATATATATATATATATATATATATATATATATATATATATATATATATATATATATATATATATATATATATATATATATATAAATGTTCAAAATGTTTATTTGCAAATGTCTAGATGTACATTTGTCCATAATAACACAATGTGTGTCACATGATTTCCTGTATCTTTCATAGTTGTATATCATAATGCTAATCCCATACAAGAAATGGTAATCGATGCCCTGTCACAATTTTTCCACTCACTTAAGAGTACTGAGAATGCTTGAGATTTTTGAGGAATACAATCACTAACTTATTTTTCTAACGTTAAACATTTGTGTTGAGCGATATTGTTTAGTATGACACAATTTTCAAACTTTTCCAATATAACTTGGCAGGTTTTGGTATCAAATTAACTAAAACAAATGGAACTCGTTTGCATAATGTGAGACAGTGTGGGAATGCTGCCCAGAAAGAGGATTGAGATATATGGACACATACTAAATCTAAGCAGCAATAATCGCAAATGCCATAATTTCTATTTCTAAAAATTATTTCATATATTCACAGATAAATGTCAGTAATATTTGATAACTTTATGTATTTTAGAATGTTATATATGTAAATGAGAGTGGCCTCCACCAAGAGAAGATGTACCACCGATTTTGAGCGGCTGCTTAGTTTCTACGCATTGTATAAAGGCTCTTACAACACATTTCAGTGACATTTTCTTTCTCAGTAATGTTGCTGCAGTGTTCAAACCATTCAGCATGTCCTGTTTTGTTACTTCATAAGCGACATAGATCACGAACAGGTCACTGTGCGCACAAAAATGGTCCACTTCTACAAAACTAAAACTAGAAAGTACCTAACATCAATTAGGCCATTATATATGGTAACACCATTTGAATCCTAGCAGTACGTTTCGTTATTACATAAATACAGAAAGTTTGCAGATAATATGTACCAGTTCCAAAATGTATATAGTATTGAACGTAAGTCATAATTTAAAGCATGGCCTTTTCTCTATTGTCTACTTTGTATTCAATCATTTTATCATAAATTATAATATCCTTCTTACCTCGTCTTTAGTGTCCTTAAACTGTATCGAATCGGGTGCCGTCTGTTTGGTCATCAGCGTGATAAGACTGATCTTCTGTGCAACTGTACAGAACAGGACAATCGCAAATACGACAATGTATGTCACGACTTTTAAGACCTTTAGACTACGTTGTTCATGAACGTCTCGTCCTTTCGTCTCTCTTGCGATGATTTGGAAAATATCCCAAAATCTGCAAATATTTCCAACATATGGCACAGGGCGCTTCAGACATGTTATGCTTTTAATATAGCTTCGTGTGGTACATTACCTATATGGTACCATTGTAAATTTGTATGGAATTTTAGTTTTGAAACAGGTTAATTAAATGTTAATAGAAGACATGGATGCAATAGTCAATTGTACTATCCGAGATCATATGTGAAAATTTGGCAATAGCACCAGTACAGGTAGAAATTATAAATGCTGTTTAAAATAGCATTAAACCTGGTATTTCTCTCATCTTATTTTCTAGGCATGCACTTTTCTACCGACATAAACAATATGATTAAATTAAACTGAGATGGAAGTGAAAAATTTTGCTTTGGGGGTGTTAATACATATTAATATGCTATAAGTATAGTCATTATTAGTTTTGAATTATAAAAATAGCTTACTGAGTTAACAAATATTCCCCACACATTGCTCTCCTATTGCTAAGTTACCGTATATACATGACTAATTCTAGAAGGGCAAGTGCACGACCCTAAAATGGTTTATATCAATGTATTCGTGAAATCCATTAATATCTATAGCATCCGAAAAATTTTTGATTAGTCTCCACAAGCAACACATAACAAACTGTTTCTGTTGTGATTGATACTGTAACATTCTTCATTATTTTAAATTGATTTCCCTAGCGTTAATACAATAATATGTTTAGATCTAAACATTGCCCATGTGTACGCTAGTGCAATCAATTCCCCTCCTGTACCACGTGCATCATCGTTTCGTATCGATGTATGATCCATGAAAATCAACCAATGATTAGTTCTACACAATTTTTCAAATGGTCTTATCTTGTCATTCAACGCTGTAGCATATAATCGTTATCAAGATCGCAAAACCTTTGAAGGAAAATGGCATGTGTATATAATCTTCAGCGGATTTATTTTCCAAATTATGACCCGGAGCTGGGCTCAGGGGATATGCAACATTATCGGATGATCAGGTGTTGGTTAATGCTCATCCTTACCTTGTATAATATCTTTCCTGTAGACTTCTTTGTCTAACTCTAAGCCACCTTAGTTTCGTAATACCCGATGGCGCATTTCGTTTCTAATACCACCGATTGATTTCATATATGGCAATACAGAGTCGGGTTATGTTAGACACGAAGTCATCCACATTGACTTAATACGATGAGACAGGCAATAAGAAATACAAGATTATATTTAACTGCTTTTTGAGTCGATAGCCTGATCACGGCTTTACACCTAGCCTAATTGACATACTAGAACATACGATTGTAGGCCTCCTCGTGCGATGAGTAAATGTGATTTATTATTACACGTAGAAAATTTGGAGGCCGGTCGTCATCACGATTAACTTCGTTGTCTTTCCTCCCTCTCTGCGTAAGTAAATGGGCTCTTTAGTAAGAGCATTACTACATATATTCGCCTGATGAAATGCTTCCAATGCATACAAAACTTAACATCTATAACACTGATCTCTCTCCTGTTTCCGCTAATGATGTTTTCCAATTACATCTTTAATGTAATGATATTTGTGGTAATTAGAAGCAGCTCGTGTCTATGTACAAATTGGCTGGAAGTGTATAATTTTCCTGAACAAAAACTTCGATTACGGCCTTCAGTTAGCATAATTTTGTTTTTAATATTCTAACGGCAGTGTAATGTTAACAGAACAGTCAGAATCCTCTATATGCATGCGCCATATTTTTATATATTTATATTTTATGGGATGGGAGGATAGTTAGACGGATATCATGCTGGAAAAAAATAAATAAATCTAGCTTACAACAACATATGCAATTATTAAGAGATAACTAACAAATACTAAACTACCTTAAAACGTGTCAGTCATATAACTCATGCCAAAAAGCAGATTTTAAAGGAAATTACATTACATATATGGCAATTGCTACAATATATAATATATGTCTTCCTGCTTTTCTTAAATGTAAGTTAAATTAATGATACAGTAAAGTAAAAACATTGAAGCCCCTATAAAATCCAGGCAAATGACGAAACGAGGATTTACAACACAAACAATAAGTTGGATTACTTCAGGTGAAATCTGTGGAACATAAACAGGGTATAAAATTGTCGTATTTAATTATTGATACGCTTACGGCTTGTCTTTTTCTGATTTCTTTTTCTTTCCTCGAGAAGCGTCTGTAGACTCATTCCTGTTTTCATCAATGGTTATGGGTGGAGTTGGCGGACGGTCCTCTCCACCTTCAACCTTTACAGTATCTTTAAGGTTTATAAATTTACGGCCGAAATGGCTTTCCGTATCTCCGCTTGAGTCTGACCCAGTTGAAGTGGACTGTATCAAAAAGGCATAGTCATTTATCATTCATCATGCAGTAAAGGTTTACGTGATTAAACTGAACTACTAAGGTGTGCATCGTTAATTATGAGTAAAATTATTTTGACACCAAAATGAACTGGTACAAATTCATACCTACTCAAAAGCAATGCAATGATCATTGAAAACAGTCAAAATAAAGTAACTAACAAAATGGTTTACAAATTGAAAAACAAGCAAAGCATTCGGATTATATTTCAATACAGGGTGCTAATCATTAAGGAAACAAACAATAAATGTACAGCACAATTAATGTTGGTGTAAATTATATTAATGCTTTGATTCATAATAAAATTTATTTCCAAACCCTACATTACACAGTCAAGAGAAAGCCTTCAAAATTCAATCTTTCATTTCCCAATTGAAACTGTCTCTATAACCATTGGATAAGAGCATTCCTATTATCCCTAAAACTATTGGATCATACCATTCTTATTATCTAAAAGTTTGGATTTTACCATTGCTATTATCGCTAAAACTATTGGATTGTACAATTACTATTATCTCGAAAACCATTGGTGTATACCATTCCCATTAACTATAACACCATTTGATTATATCATTCCTATTTTCTCTATCATCATTGGATTATACCATTCCAATTTTCACTAAAACTACTGGATTATACCATTCATATTATCTCTAAAACTATTGATTTATGCCATTCATATTATCTCTAAATGTATTGGATTATACAATTCATATTATCTCTAAAACCATTGTATTATACCATTCCTGTAGTTCCCATTCTTCCCCCAAAAAAGTATTTTATTGAGTGTCTATTTAACAAAATAAACTATACAAACGATTTTATGACTAATACGTCATTATGCCTAAGAAATTAAAGAGCCTGTCTCAATCTCAATTCGCTTGGTAATAATTCTTACCGGAGACTCGAACATTACAGAGGGGCCAAAAGAACTTTTGACTTGCGTGTCATGTTCCGACACAAATTTAGATGGGTTCTCTGTCTCTTTTCTTAATCTTTCCCTCTCCCGTTCCTGCCTTTCTCTTTCCTCCTCCCGAACCCGCTCTTCTTGCCGTTGTCGTTCGTACTCCTCCTCTTGTTTTCTCCTTTCCTGTCGTTTCCTTTCCTTTTCCTCCTCCTCCTTTCTCTTTTTCTCTTCATAGACAATTAGTTCCCCTTCCATCCAAGCTACAAGTTTATCCTTCATGAAGACCTAAACATAACAACTCGTACAGCTAGACTGCATCTAACTATATATATATATATATATATATATATATATATATATATATATATATATATATATATATATATATATATATATATATATATATAAATACACTCTCTTTCTGAATTTATATGACTCAAGGTATATATTGTTAGTTATAGAAAATTACAAACATGTACCAGTCAGAAAGGAAATTGCTATCAGTGGATTCTACAGGGGAACGCTTTATAATACTAGACAGAATTGAAGTGAAATACACAAAAAAAATCGAATTTTGACTATCCTTCCTGTTCGATAGTATTAAAAGTTTGTAATATATATTAGTCATTTATTCTCTCACAAACACTAATAGCTCTCATATAACAATAATTAATTCTAGCTAGAACAGAGAACAAATTATATATTTTAAAATAAATAAGTCTAAAGTTTTTTAAAATATAAAAATAAAAAAAAAATATTTATAAATAGTGACCTATTTGATATTAACAAGCTATGGGATTTTGGATGTGATATAGAAGCACCATAGCGCCACTATTAGCATGCGCTAATTATATACTACATCAAGATGTATATATATGTGTGTGTTTATATATATATATATATATATATATATATATATATATGTATATATGTGTATATATATATATATATATATATATATATAAAAATTTAAAAATATATAAACAAATATAGACACACATATAAATATATATATATAGATATATAAAAATATAAATATATATATAAATATATATATATATATATTTATTTATATGTGTGTCTATGTATATATATATATATATATATATATATATATATATATATATATATATATATATATATATATATATATAAATACTGGTATGTCTACATTTAGCATTGGTCTTTTTCTGGTTTTACTCAATGGATATTTGATTGATGGACTGGGTATACCATGTGACAGAATTTGATTTATTGTTTGTTTTTTTTTCCTACGTCTACAGTTTCGCCAAAATATTGAATAGAAAAGAGCTTGATCGTCAAGACGTAACTGTTGTTTTGCATGACAGCCAACTGTTCGACTTACTCTAAACTTAGGTCTTGAAGATAAAAGTTTGAACGTCTGTGTTTACTATTGGTATGTACGTACTTAAGTAATATCATTTTAATTCAAATGGACTCGCGCAAGTTGTTTTTCAAGTATGTTTCTCTAAGAGTCAGCCATAAGTGAGTCTTCGAAGTCCTCACCTAAAATTTCTGAAGCGACTGCAATAAATGTACCACTGTCTCCGGAAAATATGCTGTTTGCTTGATGCATCTGTTTCCTTCGTCTTTCCGGAAGGAATCATGTTGCTGCCTGCGCTAGATTTGTTTCTGAAAAGACGGCCTTGAGAGCTGTTCGTTTATTTGTCTATTAAATGATTTATGCTTTGGTTTTGTGAACCCTTCTTGTAACTACACTTTATGTTTACCAGGTCCTTTTGTTGAGTGTCAGCTTCTTTGCACTAATACGTTTTATAAGAAGGCAACCTTCTAACGTAAGTTTGTTGAGTACATCTTTAGGAGGATAGCTGGTAGGTAAGATTTATTGATAGGAGTTAGTTTGCAGTGCAAGTCACTTTTCTTGATTCTTTACCATAATATTAATCGAAGATCCTCGAATATCCTCGACTAGTCTAATGCCTCTAATGTAAATTAATGGTGGAATGGAAATTGCTAATAAGTGCAAACCATTGTTGGAGTTGTGCATATGTACCTACCTATTTTCCTTCGCCGTACACCAACTTATAATGCTTGTATAAATGACTTTGCACTGGCATATATATGACTGTGTAGCCATAGGAAGTCACCATTTTGACGCTAAATCAAATACCATTGATTAAAGGTAAGTTTCGTTATTAACCACAAAGTAAATCATTTTCAAGTTATGGCTGAGAATTATGGCATGAATTATTTCTGTTCAGGAAAGCGAAGGGAAGACGAGGACATTACATGAATAACGTCATCGCATATGCGTTTCATGTACATTATGTATGATTGTAAAAGCAATGAAGACATGTTCAACATAAAGCATATGGAACGTAAGCAACTCTGCTACTTATGGAGATACAGGATAAATGCATAGTGTTACGTATATGTGATTTAATTACTTGTGTGTTACTTTTTGTATTCTTTTTTATCACTTTGCGTGTCATTGTAATGATAATTTTATTCAATTGATTTGACATTTTTCCTGACAATTCAATTCAGTTCTAGTAAATGACTACTATTCCTACATTGTATTTTTAGCTGACGAATTTCCTGAAGTTGATTCAGTTTTGGTAAACGCAGAATGAAAATCATAGGCGGTAATCAAGATTATATCTGGCTTGTGTGTCATCTCTGTTGTAAACAACCTTTGCTATCATTTACTATTCAATCTTACAGTAAGATAAGTTAGGTAGAATCAAATTCATCCATGGCATACGTGTCAATATCTTATGGTCTTAATGCGCCATTCCAATTAAGTTACCCTATCATGTGATCTTAAACTACTTTTAAAACTAACGCATTTAGTGATTAAATTCAGATGTAAATTGATACATCTGGAGCTCAAATTAATTTTGCGTTGAGACCAGTTTGAGTAAAGTATTTTTAGTTCTCGGAATTAGGAATTAATTTCACTGGAAAGCATACAAGTGCTCTTCTTCATCAAAATTCTTGGACAAATGCATTTATTGGAAATTATTCGTAATTCTAAAGCAGACATATTTTTAATTCATATCAATCAACATGAATTATTGACACAACATCACAAAACACGATATAGAACAAGTCATCGCATTCCATCTTGTGAATTCATCGGTATTCGAACTTTGATTCATTTAGAACTTTTTAGTGATAAGACTTATATTTATAAATTCTACTATTAATATCTGGATCAATTTTACAAACCGCAAGTCCTTCTTCATATTTTGACCTTGTAATTTTACCTTGTTTTCTAGGGAAATAAATTATTTTTGTTGGTGGCTTCACTCTTTACTTTGATACTTTGTACGAGCCTAGACAGGTGACAATAGGTGCAGCTATAAAAAAAACCCATCTCAATGACGTCTGAGCTTTCGAAAACATGAAAGGTAAGACTCCTAAAACACATTCGCTTTGTAATTGCATACCACTTAGGAATCCCCCCAAAAATATAAAGTAGTCTGGCTCACTTTCACGGTTATCTCTCTTATACGTCTAAAGGAAGTTTCCAAAGAACCATGTAACCACCGATCGGAAATGCTTATAATACCACGTTGGTCACTTCCAGTTATACATCAGTCATAATGCGTAAATATAGATGTGTTGATATAAAAATAAACTTTGTATTATATGTAAGGTATCATCCATAAAGGACGTCGGCAAAAAGGTGGGGAGGGCAGTTGTTTCAAATGCGTATATCTTTTGATAAGCGATAGTGGATTAATCGACCATTTGGACGTCCGCAACCTAGTTTATTTTATATTATGTGTTGAACAGCTGTTTTGGGCTTACTGCGTGTAGTCCAGTATGTTTTGCGTATGTCCTTTATGGGTCGTCCCTATTTATAAATTTTTTGTTAATTTCAATTTATATAATTTCTGCCACAAAATATATACGAATTGGTTTGCATTAATGCCTACTAGGGCTGATTGCATGGTCCACATATCAATCTTTCTACATGTGGACGTCCGCAGCGGTGTCAATGAATTCTTCGAACAGCTCCAAGATCAAAAGCACATAGTTCGTCAAGTAGAGGTAATAATATTAGATTTCCACATTAGTCTATTTCAGTAGCCATTGTGAACAGGTGACCTATGTGTCCGCTTCAGTCATAAAACAAAATGTATACCTTTATTTGTTCTAGATAAATGCGAAGCTTAAGTTCTATGCTCAGTGGATGCGCTACATTATTTCCCGTTGATATGGCAGTGATATTGATTTTGTCGTTACATTCTTCTCAAGGTATGTGAGTCTTTGACTTGCTGGAAAGCCTTACAGTTGTCTCCATTCATACAATTCTAAGTCGTATAACAACGTTTCTTACATATCTCTTTCATCATACACTGGATGCTCTCTGTGAAAGTGGCAACAACCTCCGTGCCACGGTTAAAACACTGGCTCCATCAAAAGACTGTCGCTGCGAGGAAATATGTAGCGAAGGTCTAATGAAAATCAGTGAGCGATTGCGTGTGTGTGCGAGTGCGTGTGTGAGTGTGTTTTTGCGGGTGTTGTTTTATCGATGTAGTGCAGTCAAGGCTTTCCACTGCTACCTTTAGTATTTCGAAGTCGGCATAGATAATATAATTGAGGCGCACCTGGCGTTGGTGGTTCTGGAGGATTAGAATGGTTTGCCTCACTTCTGTAAGCATTCACGCTAAGGCTTGTTGTAAATGCAGTAGGGATTTTTATTATGCAATTCCAATAGCTCGGCTCCGCTGACTACGTGTAGGCACAATACAACAGACAAGCTTGTTTTCATTGTGTTTGATATTATTTCAAAGTTAGCGGCTAATATTCTTTATCCATACACGCGGATTATTTTCACTTTGCGTTTCTCAAGAGATCAGCAAGATGTCTATAAAATGCTGCCATATATATAATGCGGATCACAAGCTCACCGATATCTTTATTCTCAAAATATACTCGATGCAAGTAATGTCAACCGTTCCGAAATGATAGCTATACTTTTCAGTCCTATTACCACTCTGATCGCCTCTTGGACTGCTAGCGCAAAGCAACGGTTGTACTTTATATTTATAATCGGCCTTTGTATTATGAATTTTGCTGTTAAAATATAACCACGTACTTAAAACGGACGGCACATTGACACTTGTACTTCAAGCATTAGTCAAATACCCAGCGTGGCTATCGTCCTCGTACTCTTCAGGGCAAATTTTGTTCATCAGAATGTCTCACTACCTCATCGGTGATACTTTTGTTGAGACAAAACACACCCCAGGTCCCTCCTCCCCATTGTCTCACCGCAAATTCCCAAAGCGGTCAAGATGATTACCCAACCACCTCTAGAATGACTAAACCAGTCCTAATACACACACATATATATATATATATATATATATATATATATATATATATATATATATATATATATATATATATATATATATATATATATATATATATATATATATATATATATATATATATATATATATATATATATATATATATATATATATATATATATATATATGGATGTTTTAATTACATTTGTTTTATTTTATTTTCTATTATTTAATAGGACAGTTGTTATAGATATTTTGATACAGTCAGTAAATGCATGTGTTTGCCTGTAAAAGTAGTTTCAATGAAGCAAAATATGTACTGTCTATTAGAAAAGCCCTTAGTGCAAAGTAGAAGTGTTTATGATTAGTGGATGCTTTGACGCAACTAAGAAATACTTTCACACATTATGCTGCTATGTTAAAACACGTACCATTGTTCTTCCCTGTCTGTAATCACGCTGATATTCCTGATGAAAATGACGCAAAATTTCGATGGTTGCCTTCTTGGCATCATTATCCTTTCTACCAGCGACAGGCCAAACATCTCCATACCTAAATTCATATAGACGTTTGTACTTGTGTGTATGTTCGAGTAATATATGAGTTAAATAAACGTCAGACTTATTTTAATATTGGTTGGATATTTGATACTGTAGGGAAATACTCAAAGAGACAATGGTTATTTTGCAACCAATGGATCTCATCCGGCCACCTTTGATTCTGTGTTGAGTATCATCAGGTCCTTAAAATGACTATTTAAATGGATGCATGTTACCGTACTGGAACAAAGACTTCCATTTCAACTAGTCATTCAGGAGTTGCGTTTTTGTTGAAGTGAACAGGTCTTTCAAACTTGAAGTATCAACGCCGGTATAAAAAGCTAGATATTAGAGTGCCCATGCAGTTAATTAGGCTTGTTTGTAATTAACCGAATGTGCGGACAAATGCCGAAATGAACAGCATAAACTGCACGAATAAGATTTTAGATTTTGAATGTGCCTGACACTATGAGTTGAGTTATTTATACTTAGAGAAATTATGATCATAGTTCTATTTCTCATCCACAACATATGATTGCTCATGAAAGTAAGTAAGATATTATAGTATAAAAACTGGATGATATCCTTGTCCCCGACAATGTGTGCAAGTGTACAATTTTGACGATAAAATGAATCCGATGTAATCGGATTTTTCTTTAATAATAATAATAATAATAATAATAATAATAATAATAATAATAATAAAAATAATAATAATATTATTATTATTATCATCATCATCATCATCATTATTGTTATTATTATTATTATTATTATTATTATTATTATTATTATTATTATTATTATTATTATTATTATTATTATCATTATTATTATTATTATTATTATTATTATTATTATTATTATTATTAAAATTGTTTTTTTTTATGTTAATATGAAAAGCGGTACCCATGACTATGGCATAATAGAATGAAACATTGATATAAAACTCAGGTAAACTGGAATCCTGCTTGAAAGTCTAATTAAAATGAAATTCCATATAGGATGATTTTCATAATAACGGACAAAGGTAAAGCGCAACATAAATCTACACAATAACACCTATAATATATTTCTAAATACTGCTTGTTTGTCTATAATATGATTATGCAACATAAATTTGAGTTTACAGTGAAAATTTAAACTTCTAATTTCAAGGGGATGCTTTTATTCCCATTGCACTCATAGATTTACCTAGATAGGAACATCGAGATTATAAATTCTAATGAAAAGTATTGAGAGAATGGTCCAAAGTCCACTATGATTAATTATCATTTGTGGAGCTATTATACGTAAGGCCATTACAAATATTGGACAGCAAGCCACATTTGCTATGATGCTGATTGCATAAAGAGTAATAATTTAATCTAGAATTCTCCATAAGATAACGAGAATGTATCAAGCTATAGAACCGTTTAAGTACTGGCTTTACAAACTTAACAATTGAACTTGATACCACAATTACTTGAAAACCTAGCAAATTGAAATGCTCAACAATACAGAACGCGTCACTAGGAGTGCAACTTCTTTTAGTGGTATATATTAGAATGCATAATAGTTCCACAAAGACTGTATATTATACATATATAGTACTTTGAGTGGTAATCATTAGAATGCATAATAGTTCCACAAAGACTGTATATTATACATATATAGTACTTTGAGTGGTAATAATTGGAATGCAAAATATTTCCAGCAAAATTGTATATTATACATATATTTTACACATTCATTTGTAGCACCTTTGTGGCACTGTTTCTCACGATGGAAATCACGATAGCAATGAAAGTAATTCTTGCGCAACATATAGGTTCGCTTGAAAGCGAAGGTAAATGAGATGTTTTCACAATGTAAATTAATCTTCACTTATACTCCATTACATGACATATATTATAATAGTAGGCATTCGGTTCCATTATGTCGACACCTTTAGTAATTAGATCCAAATTCATACACACACACACACAGTATATATATATATATATATATATATATATATATATATATATATATATATATATATATATATATATATATATATATATATATATAAGTGATTTTTGGAGATCATGATAAAGTTCTCTCCATTGAAATCTTAGAAATCATTGAAATATTTCAGTCTTTACTTTTAATTATCCCTATCAACACGTATCCATCAGTTGGGAATCCATTAAAGTTTACGTAATATGTCAATCTTTTCAATGCAATGTCTTACGTTGTTTAAAATATATTTATATTAATGGGATGTGCACAATTTAAAAAGTATACCTTTTGATGAAGTCAATGTATGTTTTTCTGTGCATGAAGCCTGCCTTCCGTATTTTGGCAATTTCAGACACACCATTATATCTGAGTTGATCTGTTACAACATGGTCTGCAAAGTCTTCAGCGCGCAGGTAAACGTTTGGTTTCAAGCATCTGTGAGTTAAAATAATATACTTAATTGGACATGCAGAAAACTCAACATGAATATCAACACTACCACTACTACTACAACCACTACTAATACTACTACTACTACTACTACTAATACTACTTCTACTACTACATTAAAATTAATAATAATAATAATAATAATAATAATAATAATAATAATAATAATAAAAATAATAATAATAATAATAATAATAATAATAATAAAAATAATAATAATAATAATAATAATAATAATAATAATAATAATAATAATAATAATAATAATAATAATATTAATATAATAATAATAATAATAATAATAATAATAATAATAATAATAATAATAATAATATTAATAATAATAATAATAATAACAATAATAATAATAACAATGATACTACTACTACTACTACTACTACTACTACTACTACTACTAATAATAATAATAATAATAATAATAATAATAATGATGATGATGATGATGATGATGATGATGATGATGATGATGATGATGATGATGATGATGATAATAATAATAATAATAATAATAATAATAATAAAAGTATTGATTTTTATCAACACTTCATGCTTTTGGCACATGGGCAGTAATTGGTGTCTGAATAATTCCTGATACGTTCATCCACCTTTTCTTCAGATTGAGTGAATTTACAAATACAATTTCATAAGAGGGTAAAGGGCTTAAATGAAATGATTATGTTAAATATTTCATCTAAATGTCAAGGAGATCTAAAACTCATTTTTTTCAAACGAATATATTGTAAAAGTCTAGACATACTATCATTTCTACATAGCGTTTTAAATATTGTGTCCAATTAATTTGTCCATGTAGCTATATTTAATTTAGAGACTTATTAAAATACTTTCCAGAACCATTCCATTTAATATCCATAACTCAGACGCAATGGAGTACATTAGGTAACCATTCAATTTAATACCCGATAATTCAGACTAACTGAAATCGCTTACGTAACATTTTGGATACTTGATACTCACACATCAGAATCACTGAAATACATTACGTAACCACTCCATTTAATACTCAAACCTCTGATTCACTGAAATACATTAGGTAACCATTCAATTTACTACTCAAACCTCTGATTCACTGAAATACATTAGGTAACCATTCAATTTACTACTCAAACCTCTGATTCATTGAAATACTTTACGTAACCATTCCATTTAATACTCAAACCTCTGATTCACTGAAATATATTACATAATAACTACATTTAATACTCAAACCGCTGATTCACTGAAATACATTACATAATAACTACATTTAATTCGCATAACTCAGACTCACTGAAATACCTTACGCAACGATTCCATTCAATACACATAACTCCAGCTCACAAGGACTCACTGAAATGCATTACATGACCGTATAATTTGATACTCTTACCTCAGATTCACATCAATACATTAAGCAACCATTCCATTTAATACCGTTGCTTGAAATACATTACGTAACCATTCAGTTTGTTACTTATATCACAGACTCACTGAAATACATTAAGTAATCCTTCCATTTAATGCTCATATTTCAGGCTTATCGGAATACATTACTTAGTCATTTCATTTAATACGCATAACTCAAACTCACAAAAATGAATTGCATAACCATTCAATTTAGCACACAATCCTTATATTCACTGTAATACATTGTATAAGCATAAAATTTAATACGTTTAATTCACACGCATCATTCCTACTCATTGAAATAATGCACATCAATCACGCTGATTGAAGTTTGTGATGTGATTTTGTTTTTTAACATAGCTTTAACAATTTTTTAGTCATATGGCTACGATGTCTGCAATGTTGCAGCTTTTATTGATGTCTAGCACTGGGTCATCATGCCGCAGACATCTAGCATGATGTCCCACCCAGTCACGTTATCCTGACACCAGGCCGACTAGTCCTAACACCAACCTCTTAATGCTGAGCGTCAGTTGAGGCTGCTATTATTGCAATTTCTGTAAGAATTTAGTATGACTCGACCGGGTTATCGAACCAAAGACCTCCTGCATCCGAGACGGATTCTCTAAACACTAGGCCACCGGATGGTTGTCATAATCATTAAAATACATTGCCTAACCTGTTCTTAATACACATTACTCAATTTACTAATTCAAATATATGTCACACCAAGCTCTCTTAACATACACCACTCATTTTATTTCGATATTAATGCACGTGGTAAAGATTGCAATCAGCTAACCATATATATCATTTATATCGACCATTCTAGTTTGTCATTTAATTATTTATTTAAGAGAACAAGATTCATACTTTTCTTAATGTGTGTGTGTGTGTGTTTGTGTGTGTGTGTGTGTCGGTACGATATATAGAAAAAATCAACAGTTTATGTCTAACAAAATGAAGACAAAAATTACTAAAGTACTGAACCGATTTTTATAACGCTTTCATATACTAAAGATCATGTTAACGAAATAAAAGTCAGTGCCGGTGAAGGAAAGTTAAATAAGAAAATAATTCTTAGCACGACTTATAATGTTTTGTACTGTCTTCTACTAAGACGGAGTTGCATCTTACCTGACAAATAGTTGCTCTGCGTGTTCGATCTTATTTAAAAGCTCCAAGAGCGACTTCTGAAAATATTTAGGACATATGTTTTCCAATTTGATTGTAACCAACATCGCAGATAACAAAGTAAATGTACCAATTTAAAAAACACACATTCCGCTTTAGATTCGAGTTGAAATATTGAAAATGGGATATTACGTTATTGTAAATGACAGAATTTTTAAAAATCACATCAAAAGAGTTTGTTTCAATTATTCAAATTAAAAAATCGACAAAATTTAAATACTTATGACGATGTAGAACACGTTAACTTGTCTAGCATTAATACTTAACAAACAAATGTTGTTAAAATATTGTAATGTACAAAACGTTTAAATAATCCCGTTGATAATTTAAACGTTTTGTACATTACAATATTTTTTTTAAAAAATATTTTAAAGTGTGAATGCTAGATAAGCCAATGTCTTATACATCGTCGTACATATTTAAATGACATCTCTAATATCAATCTATTTTCTTTAAACCGCATATATATATATATATATATATATATATATATATATATATATATATATATATATATATATATATATATATATTAGTGCCTTGTTTATTCATTGTTGTGTAAAATGTTGACCAAGTAACTTAGTATAACATTAGGAGGATTGAAAATGCTAAATACATTAATCCTGGCTTTATTTACACTCATCTATATTATGCTGTTTTGTTTATAGCATTAAAAGTGTTAGCACCTGGATAATACTGAATCGCGTCATCAAAAACAACTTCTGGTAATGTTTCTTATAAAGTAGAATTTGCCTTTTAAAAGCCTATGTCAAATACGCTCAAAATTTTGAGTACATTCTCTTACTGCTAAATTATGCTACAGTTAATGTCTACGTTTTGTCCGATTTCCATTTCTTTAGACCTAAGTTGCAATATCTTGAAAATAATGAGTTGCTTTTTAACCTTGAAGAAGGACACCACAGTTTTGGATTCTTTTGAGGCACCCATCGCTTTTATTCCTTGTCGGCCAGACATGCCTTCTTGAATGCTTAAAGAGAAATGTTTAACTCGAAATTAGACATTCGCAGGAATTTAATGAGGCGTAACTAAATATGACAAGTGTCGCAAACAAAATTGTTTACAAAACCGCCAATGTCCGCGTCATTTTATAATGTTTAAGGGATGTTAATCTTTAGTTGTTTGAAATTAAACGTTCTCTGAATTACTATGGTTCTTGATTTAACGGTTGTCCAGTACATCATTTTTCTTACACAGGTTTTGATCGCTTTCGCCCATTCTGAGTTACATTAAGTGTATATAGCATTCCAGTGTAAGTTTGAATAGAACAATTTTATTGTAGTATTAAATATATAATGCAATACTGGATGTTAAGATGTTTTGTTCTGTAAATATGCCGTACAAAAGATAAGCTACACAAGAACAATTTGAAAAAACATTAATAATTGGTATTAAATATGGACCATACTATGCATGCATCTTTTTATTAGTCAATTTATGGGTTATAATTAAATCTGTAGGACAAATAATTCAACTGGTTAAACCGGAGTTTAAGAAAGAGAGATAGCATGAAATGAAGCCATGGATCCGTTGCGGTTTCATCCGTCTAGGCATTTCACGGCTGTATTTCTGTATCTTCAATTTTATTAGGTTGCTTTGCTACACGAATCTGGTCACTGAATGGCATAACTCTTATTGGCATAATCATGCCTTTATTCTTATTGGCATAGTCATGGCATAACTCTTAGTCAAATAATATATAAAGAACTTCTCATCGACAAATGGAGAATATAAAATGAAATGTACTAAAAGTATAATAAATTTATTCACTTTAATATAAAACATTTATATCTAAGAAAACACCCTGGTGAGTTTGTTTCGTGCCTCATGAAAAGCAATAAATAAAAACGGCAGAACACCAGTGGAAGTATTTTAGATAGGATAAACGAACAAACGAAAAATGACTCCCAACAGAAGAATATGAACATGTTTAATTGGTTTGATAATCGATGGTCATGAATCAATCGTATAGACAAAACTTTCCGTTTTTAATAAATTTGTTAGAGTATCCTATTTCTCAAATATTTATTTAAAATAATGCTCACGGTTATATGGTAAAATCAAGTAATTAAAATGATATCGAAATGTTTTTGGCAAGAAAATAGCAACGACTTCTAGATCATACGTACACGTTCTTCATGGTTCGACGAAGAGCAGAGGTCCGTTGACTTGGTATGCTGCTTGGAGGCAAAACTCTAACTCCGTGCTGCACTCGTCTTGACTGTCGATAGTTGTAGACGGTTCTGGAGAAAATCACAAACAACTGTTACTGGTTGCAATTCATATTAAATATCGTGACATAAATAAGATTATATGATATAGATCCATAAAGGGGCGGTTTTCTCTAGTCACCTCCATAATTATATAAACACATGACTCCTAAAGGCGCATTATAAGTTGGTTCATTTAATATCTGTTATGTTTCTATCACAACCAACGCAGAATAGAACTATTAAGCTCTTTATTAAGCAATACTATATGTAATTATATTCGCCTTTTGATTAGTTCGGGGTGACCAAGTTAATTACTGCTCTCGCCTTTACTGTCCTTGCCATGTCACCTCTGTCCATGTTAGTCTAAGTCGTGAACTCGGCCAATGTGAGCATGTGAGAAAGCTTGCCAGCAGCATCCCTTGAGTTGGTTGTCTTATCTATGTTTTCCTTGGCTTTTTCTCCACAAGGTATATTAGACACCATGTATAGCCTATGTTCCGATGATAATTGGCGCTAAACTCAGGACAACAACTTTTGTCTTTCACTAATTTGCGTTTTATCTATATGTGTTCCTTTTCGGACAGTACAAATTTTAGTACGTTAGAATTGTATCAGCTTTTTGTTAATTATCTGAATAAAACTGCAGAAACAACTTTCACAAAGCGCTTAGAACGTATTCACACAGAGAAAGCCATGAAGCGCTTATAGTATATTAACAAAGAAAGCCTTGAGATTTCCCTTGAAATTAAAATCGGTGACATGAAACCCAGATTAGGTCATGACACACAAGGATGACACAGTTTCAACATCCGCGTGGTAGTGTTTCGATTACTACCATTATAATGATAAAAAGTCGTTTTTAATATTTGATATTTGATTCTTTCAGTAGCAAAAGATGATTATAATATCGAGTCTTAGGAGACCTGTACTGAAATGTCAGCCATACCACCCTTTTGTCATCATGGAATACATGGCCATATCTATTGTGACTAATTGTGATTTTATATTTTATTGGATGACGAAAGGCATTGGGAATCCTGAGAAAAGTGATTTTCTAAGTCTTGCAACTTCGAAAATTATCCATGACCCTACACCCTCGGGCATAGTTTTGAATCCATCCATGTGGTTTAGAACGCACATTTACTTGGTTTTATTTTGTCATGACTGAAAGGACCAGATTAGGATAAACCCAACAGTTGGTACACTGCCTTGAAGAACATTAAACAATTAGCATGCACGTCTTCGAAAAATGCAAATCATCAGAGGCGATCATGCTAAACGTTTTCCAAGATAAACCTAAAGCATCCGGGAAATCGTTGTATATCACAAGTTGAATTTTAAATAAATATGTACATTATTCATGTTAATTATGCTCAGAATAAATCAGCATATTATTCAAGATTTAAATTATATCATTACATAATGTCGATGTAAGTGTCAATAAAAACATATAATGATCTCAAGAAAAACTTGCAAGATATTAATAATTAATAACCATGTCATCAATTACTCATTTTCTCTGGCATGTTTACAATGTTCTGAATATGTAACATGGTGTCAACAGCACTGTCCTGAAATAGTAAAATGAATAATCTCTACTTTGGTTTCGTTCTTATGCTGTTTGCGACTTGAATATTTGCAACAGAGAATGACAACACTATAACGATCTAAGAATTAGCACAGTTACTGCAGTTACCACTAAATTGGATGCAATGTGTACGGTATCATGCCAAGTATTAAATAAAAAAATGCATAGACGGGGAAGAATTTATATCAAGTTCAGTTACAATTTTTGAAACAGATCGATTACAGTTATCTTCCATATTTATTTGTTGTTTGTTTACCACGTTCATATTTTATGTCAGAACTGTATACTTACTCTGAGATCGTTCCTGTGGGACCTTTTCTCACTGAGAAAAGATCACTAATGAATTCATCTGAACTTTTTTTCATGCACTCTTTCAGTTCTTTGTTTAGCAAATCTCGGTTCTTTTCCATGAATCCAACAGCAGTGTACAGGACCTTAGAAAGCAATGCAAATATTTCAAGTTAGTCTTACAACATAATAAAGTATATAGGGTATTTTTAATTTAATTGCCTTTCTGGAAAAAAAACTTTTTGGTTTACTCCATGAATCATAATAAAGTAAGTTGGATATATTGTCTCATAAGATGCAGAAAATGAGCAAAGTCGAATTCTAGTGAAAACACAGACTATAGTCGTTAGATATCGTGTATGATGTTCAAGCCTTAAAATACAAAATGAAAACAACTTTTAAAAACAGCGAATTTTTCCATTAAATTTTTAGACATTAGAGTTATTTTCTTATCCGTTGAAAGGATAATAGACTTTGCAAATATATATGGCGTGCACAGAATATATATATATATATATATATATATATATATATGTGGGAGGGATGGAACAAAAGCATGCAATTTTAAGAACAACTACGGTTGTACCCAATGTGTCTAAGGGATGCATATTGTGTTGAAAATGTAGAATAATTCACCGATAGTTCTAGAATATAATGAGTTTTAAGAAGAAACAAATATTTGAAGAGAAGAATGACCTGTCCAGCAAAGTGCTTGATCATAAATTCTGGTTTATCTGATTTGGACTGTGTGTAGAACTCCGAGCGCCCACAGTTTTTATTCAATTGACTGACGAATGACTCGTCTGTTCCATACTGAAGTCGAGACTGCTCGTCCAAGGTGGAAAGGATGTTATTGGGCTGCTGAAAACGTTTTAAAAAGTATGTTGATAATGAACTTTTTTATTATTTTAAAACTCTGATAATTGCTTCAACGACAAACTATACACTTCCAATAAACAACCTCTAAATAGATATTGATTTTATGATTTTATCGATTTTAACAATCCCTAATAGATCAAACTTTACAATACCAGATATTTGTTGCACACTATTATTAAATTGAAGAGGAACCTCAACAAAAAGTTGTAAATTTCCTCTTGCAATTCACAGTATAGTTTAGATGCAATATCATACAGATATTTAAACGTAATGATTTGCTAGTACATTTTCAGTATATGGCTATTGAGAAGAATTACTAAATATTTGCAAGCAGATTATCTAGCAGATAGGCAATGCATATGTTGGCCAATCTACCTTAGGCCTTATTTGTTACCTTTGAGCCTCCTATCCAATTACACATATATATCTCACTGCATATTTGTGGCATGCTAGTTCCCAATATGTTGGCCAATCTACTTTAGGCCTTATTTGTTACCTTTGAGCATCATATCCAATTAACCCTATATATCTCACTGCACATTAGTGGCAAGCTAGTTCTCAATATGTTGGCCAATCTACTTTAGGCCTTATTTGTTACCTTTGAGCATCCTATCCAATTACACCTATATATCTCACTGCAAATTAGTGGCAAGCTAGTTCCCAATATGTTGGCCAATCTACTTTACGCCTTATTTGTTACCTGTGAGCTTATTATCCAATTACACCTATATATCTCACTGCAAATTAGTGGCAAGCTGGTTCCCAATCTGCTGGAAAGGAATAAGTATTATGTTGACTGCATAAACATCGAGTTATATGAATACCTTATAATGAATGCGGCTAAGATGTAGATGGTGATGCTATTCAAGCATAAACATCAAACTGTTAAGAAAACATCTTTGAGGTCGGTTTGTTGTAGGTTCATAATAAACACTTGTTTGGATAAAATGTTAAAACTCTAAGGAAGAAACACAGACTAAAACTAGAGCGCACTGTATCTGAGGAGGAATCCTTTCGCTGCCACATAGCCATCCCAATCTTTAACTAGTGAAACATATTTGACAGGGACAATGTGATGACCATCCACAGACAAGACTAAACTGATCCATTAACTGAGGCCAAAAAATCCTGAAGCCATCCAAAGTCATTATAACTTTCATTTTCTAAAAACGAGATCAAACCACACTACGGCAGCAAGGCAAACCTGATATGCACCGAAATGGAGAGTGTGATGATTAGCATTGAGACACGAGAGGATTACGCAGACACGGTCAAATTCTAGCACTTGTACCGCACGAATGCTTACCCAAACTTTCACGCATACTGCAGAGATGCAAATAAAAAGGTCATAAGGAATAACAAAAATGGTGCTTAGGCAAGTCGTGTTCAATGAGATCCTGTCTGGACAGCCCAAAGCGAAGCACAAAATACCCACGCTCAGGGGTGCTAGCCAGTACGATAGAACTATATGAGATACATTAAAATAGTCTACCCAAGCTCAACACTAAAATATATTTCCCGTGACTGGAGGACTTTACTCGCATAAATGAACCTCAAGGCCTTCCGAGCAACCCTAAAACGGATGGGAAATCTATACATCAGGCCTACAAATATGGAGAATGAACTGTAACTGTGGCTGTCACAATTATAAAATATTAGTCCATTTCAACTGATACTTGTCTGAAGAAAACCTGAAATCAACTCACACAAAATCACTTACCTTGATTAGGAATTCGATCAAGGCGTCGTTGTTCTCGAATGTAATTTCTTCCATATCAATTCCTTCATCTTTGTAAATGCTTAGTTCGGTCCTGAATACCTTTGCATTCATGAAGTTCTGTAACCGTTCATTCACGGTGTTAATGCAAAGCTGCTCAAAACTGTTGATGGTCAGTTTTTCAAATCCAGCAATATCCAGGATTCCGATATTCTGGCACTCTCCACCCCTCCAAAAAGTAAACAATGAGCAAATTAATGTACATATCTACCATTCAGATAATATACCCGCGTAAATTTTAATGCTTACTGCTGTACGTTATACCGATATATAAAGGGATAGTGGTAGTTAGTCCTTTAACAAATGTATATACATATTATCCACCATCAAGATCAACTCATGGATGTATGAGTGTCACCAAGATTGTAGGCAGTATTTTCTTTGTTTACAAGAGAGAGATATATACAGACAGACAGACAGATCATTACCTATCTGCTGGAGGATGTAGGTCCATGTTAATCTGTCTAACAATCCATTGGAACATTCTCTCGTACAGTGCTTTGGCCAGAGCGTCTCGACCAACTTTAGCTTCTTCTGGAGATTTGTTTCTCGAAACTTCTTCTCCTATTAATAATAATAATAATAATAATAATAATAATAATAATAATAATAATAATAATAATAATAATAATAATAATAATAATAATAATAATAATAATAACAATAATAATAACAATGCTTCAATATGACTGACTATTTTAAAATATATTTTGCAACCAGTCTATAATTCATGACAACTAAGCTAATATTACTTCCTAAGAATTAAATTTAAGAATATAAATTTGTGTGTACCGAGCTGTGTCTTGGACTATATAATAATCTCCAATTGAAGATGTGGGGAGGGGATAAAACTGAAACCTAACGTGTACCATCTAGAGCTAAAGCACTGGATATTAATTGTGTAACCTGAAAACTAATATACTATTAGTTGTTCTTTTCATACTTGCAACCACTTGGCATTTCATTAGAAGCAACAGCTATTATTAATTTCCATTGCAACTTTCGAAAGACTTTGATAATATATTGAAGAGACAGCAGATATATGAACAATACCATATCGTGACAAGGACATTACTTTAGTGATCAATGTTTCGATTTGTCTAGGTTATTTATGGTACATAACCACAAATAGTTTACTTAGAATAGGGCGAATAGCACATGTTTTCGTTTAGGCATTAGTCGAACCTACATTGTTTATGTTACGATTCCGACACGTTACCTCTTAACCACCACTTCTCATTCACCCACCTCCGCCAACACACACATTTCTAGTCCTTTGCAACATGCAGAAAACGTATCTAACATATTCGTCCGTATTAGTGCTAGTTTCTATATCTCATCTACATAATTCTAAGCTTCTTGAATTTCTAAGACTCCATGGCATATTTACAAAACTGATTCAATTAAGTTAACATAAGAATCCATACACCCTGCATTATCTTTGAAATAGGCATAGTCATCTACATATTGATGTAGATTGTATATATTCGATTGTTTGCGTCTATTATTTAATAATCTCACACATCATTCTGTTTACCTGCTGCTGTGATCTTTGTGGAAATGAGGGCGCTGATAACGTCTTCCGGCTTCAAACCCAACAGGTCAGATGCTGAAATGAAAGAGACCGTAAATACTAGCAAATTTAACATATTAAATAAAACGCATAGAGTCCCTCAGATGCGGAGATGTCAGCGCACGTGTGCGTCCATACACAACAAACACACACACATACACACAAACACACACACACACATATAATATATATATATATATATATATATATATATATATATATATATATATATATATAATGAGACGGGTTATGAAAATATAGAGAAATGGAGATGAAAAGGGAAGCGAATAGTCATGAAATGTACAGGATGAATAGCAGAACATGCATACCATATATTACTGTTTTTAAATGCGTACCATATACAATAAGTTCTAAATCCATACCGTATACTACTGGTTCTAAGTCCTCCAACTCAGATGCATCAGCTACTGCGGAAGACTGAACGAAGCGGATTTCTGTTAGGTGTATCACTGCAGCTAACATGTTCTGCATTACCCTTGGATCCTAAAGTATTAAACAAAGCAAGATATTCCGATCTGACATTCTTAAAATATGATATTCACAGAATATTGCAAACACTTCCAAAATTTATCTTCCTGTTTAATTCAAATCAATTGCTAATTATACAATTACATTTAAATATATTTGCCATAATGGTTGTGATAAAAGTAAATCTTCGCTATATTTAAGAATATATAAATAAATAAATGATCACTTAATATATTTCAGAAATTGTACGTTGATCACGTAATTTCTACTAATAATCTGGTAATGAGACAGAATAACAAACAATAATTTCAAAATAGTATCCATATAATGAAACTGGAAATTAGCTGACCGTTTTTATCCGTTGCAGGATCTCGAGCTGTTCCTTGTACATCATGATATACTTGTCCTTGTTATCCAAGATAGACTGATCACTTTGAAGAATCCTGAAACAAACTCCATGTTTTTGAATCATAAGGAGCATTAAACAATTAACCAAACAATTGACATCAAAACTGACATCAGCGTAGCATATATGCAAATTTATCTCAGACCGATGATTAAGCAATTTCCAATACACAGATGATGTCTATTAGAATCTGGAATCAGGGATAATGTACTCAGATTTCAGACTTTCAGTAACACATTCGAAACAATAAAATGACTGATTTTTGCCAAACTAGATTTATAACATTTATTTTATAAATAATTGAATGTAAACGCGAGAATGGTATTTCCTAAAGACGCGACTAGTATTTTTTTGTGCTTGAGAGTAGTGTCTAAACACATGGACAATTAGGCCATACAGGAACATGTCTTACTGATAAATTCCCCTATACAAATGTGCAGTGTAACTATGTTTCCATGGCATTACACACGTACTAATAATCATTTTAACAATTATGGATTTTATTGTCTGGTTCAGAACTAATTTTTTGCCAATGAAACAAATTTAATAAACACAATTGGATAAACTGCCTTTCCAAGCTTATATTAAGACGTGGGGAAATGTAAGTTTCTAGTTTAAAGTGGTACGTGTACGTTTATTGCTTAATTGCTTAAGGTGCTTGTATCAGAGGAACCGCGATAACCCCAAGTCCTATCCCAGGGTAAACTATGCAGTTATTTTTGTTCCTTTGGTTGTTAAATATAACATTGTCTGAAGACACGAGGTTGTGTTCCACTACTACCCTAAACATTTTTAGGAGCAAACTATATCTCACCGGTACTCTTTGATCGGCTTCTCAAGACGCAAGTCCTTGAGGGTCGCAGTTGGTGTACCGTAAAACAGGGAGTAGAAAATGTGAAAATTTCCCTCATTCTCACATCTGCTCACGACTCTTGACTTTTCCAGCATATAGTCTCGAATAACGACTATGGAAAATGAAAATAAACAAAAATTCAAATTAGGTACCACAGGAACCAGTTTTCAAATGCTTAAATTTCATATCAAAATTTAAGTTTTTCTTCAAGTAAGCAAACCCTAATGTCCAACCGACTATGCAATTATGTATGTTTACTAGCTACAGATTAGGAAAACGGTATGTACATCACCAATTGTTTTTATTTCTGGCGCATGTGCGTGCAAAATTAAATAAAGGTCATTGCATTTAAGAAATTTTAAAACCGTTTATCTATATAATTATATTTAAGCTGTGTTATCATGTTTTGATAGTTGTATTTTGGATTCATTGCCTTAATTATAGCTTAAACTGCCTTTGACTGACAGAAGAATTGATTAAAAAAGTACATAAAACATTTATGTTTATTTTCGGAACGACGAGAATTTAAACCTTTTCAGCTTGTCAAAATAAAGTGTGCATGCCTTTTTATTAAAATCTCATGTTCGTAGGTCTTTACCTACCTCCTGCTAAGTCTCCATCTTTCTTGAAGCTGAGTTCTAGATATTTAGCAAACCGACTTGAGTTATGATTCATTGTAGTCTTTGCATTTCCAAAAGCCTCCAACAACGGGTTGACCTAGTATTTGTAACAAGGTATTATAAATCAACAGCAACGGTTTGACACCACAGTTGCAACAATGCGTTAGTAATAAACAACAACGGGTTGACATTTCAATTGTATAAAAATCAATATATTTGGGTTGACAGAGCCATTGTAACAAGTTATTAGAGATCAGTTCTCCTTCTTTCATCCATACATGGATTGATGCTCAAAAGCTTTTTTATACTTTACCTTCGGTTGTCACTGGATAGCCACTTTTGTGCTTCGGTAATTCGCTATTTCATGCATTCATCGTATGCTTTAATAATGTATTGAGCTAATTATATAACAGTTCATGAGGATTTTAATTATTTTGATATTGCTTAATAGTTGTTATAGACCGACACTCAAACTATATGTAAAATCGAGTCAATCTAACGCATCAGTATCATTCGTATTTTGCCTGTTTATAGACAAAATAAACAATGAAAACCCAAGGGTTATATTAAAACAAATTCCATATGAAGCAATAATGTGCCATAATGTTTCAATTGAATTGGTTACGTAATCTCTTTATTTCAAATGCAATAGGTGGTATGTTGAATTATGCTAGCGTAATGAAACATTGGCGAATTTTAGGCTCAGAAGAATGTTTTCAATAGACATGCATTTGTGTTGTAATATATTAGCAAAATAAGTATGATAAACACAATGAACGTTTCAGAGGTTTTAATGTAAACCAATATTCTGTAAAACGAAACGAAAGTGAATCCCACATTACAGTTGTATGATGTACAATATAGTACTGAAATGTAATTCTGCAAATAATTGCGGTTTTAGGGGACTCATTCATCCAACATGGCGTACTAACTCACCTTGATAATTTTCTCGTGCAATTCCCTGTTGTTACTCTTACTCATGTGGACGAAATGTTTGACCATGTATTTCGTGCTTTCTGTCTTACCGGCACCAGATTCTCCGCAGACAATGATAACCTGGTCCGTTTTAAATTCGCGCATGCGCCGAAATGCTGTAGCTGCGGTATGGAAGACATGTGGGCGTGGGTTTCCAACAAAATTTTTCCAGTCATATTCCTTGTGTTTCTAGAAATATAAACATAACGATGTTATTGCAATCTAGGACTAAGAGAAGATTCCAAGAAATAAATTAAGGAAAATATCTACATTAATAATATTTATTGCATAAAAATGTAAGACAAGAAATTACTAACAAATAAATGGAAAATGCTATTCATATATTAAGAAGTATATACTATTATGTGAAGGCTCGTTCAATTGTAACAAAAGAAAAGAGTGAAGTCAACAAACTTTGCAAATTTTACCAATAATAATTTATGTCCCTAGAGAGCAATACAAAAATATGAAATAGGACTTGCGCTTTGTGAAAATAATCCAAAATTAATTATAGAATTGAAAAATAAAGGTCCTGTCACTAAACGGTTTTAACTCAATCCAGTTTCGAATCTCGATAAAGTTCCAATATGGAAGGCATTGACGTCAGATGATGTCGTTGCACTATTGGCAGCAGGTCCTCACTTACGTTTGTGAATCAAGAATAATATTCCGGCTTTAGAATTCCAAATAATTTCCACAGAATGTCTTTGTCAATGACAATAATGAAAAAGCACTTATTATCCAGAGAAGGTATATTTTACGAATAAACCAATTTAACATTATTTGACTCTTTTAATTCTCGATATTAGATCGCATAGTAACTAATTCAAGTAACTTGAACATCGCAATAAAAATATGAAATTTGTCACAAAATAGAAACTGCCCTATCTAAAAAAGCAGATTCTCACACTAGAGAATAATAATTATATATAAAAACTATTTGCACGTGGGTAATGACCTTCGAAATAGCCAATCGTTATCACTCGATATTTACAAACTATATGAACCAGAGTGGGCTAAAAGTAGTGCTAATGTGATACATTTTGGGTTCTAAACAAAATAAAAATTACATCCAGAGATATCGAAGCCAGTGAAAAAAATCATCACAATAAAATGTAATGAAACAAAAATAAAATAAAAGAGAAATTACAACTAACACACAAGCAATTTAATTGCATATTCGTAAAATATATCTTCAAGTAAAATCAAAGACCAAGTAATAAAATTATAGAGTACTCATACTTAGAACAGTATATGTTGGAAATATTACCAATTTTCCCTACTACACATGGTGCCTACAAAAATGGCATGGAGAAAAAAAACAAGTTATTTAGATTGTCAATAATTGACATCCATTTATATCGTTGTCAGACTCCATTTAGTTTGCTACCAGGCATGTATCATGCTGTCTTGTTGAGAAAAAAGTACTTACATCTCCGCTAAATAATTCTGGAATCTCTTTGCATGGATTCAAAGCTATCAGGATATCCCCACAACATGTCTAAAATAAAATGAAGAAAGAACAAAAAATGAGTGATCATGATTATGCGAAATAAAATATTATACATGATAGAAACGATATTATGTTATGAATAAATAATGATAATCTATATCTGTGCAACACAGATGCCAAAATGAATGAATGAGACATAACATAAAAGTCTAAATTATGACAACACACTGCGAGTATTGAATATATCTCAAAGATGTCAGCGATTTTCATTTTTTAATTTTTATGCTATATCGTTGACCAATTTGGCTTCTTCGGTCATTATTCTATTTATAGTAGCTTTTGTTGGGGATTTGCTTCATCCTACGGGAAAGAGCTGATATTAATATTTCTCTGTCAGTACTGCCAGAAGACGCATCATACTGAATCGATTAAATCTAATTATTTCTCTGATTATTAGGATCGTACGTGACATCCTGCGTGCGTGATAATGCTTGCGTGCGTGCATACATACATACATACATACATACATACATACATACATACATACATACATACATACATACATACATACATACATACATACATACATACATACATACATACATACATACATACATACATACATACATACATACATACATACATACATACATACATACATACATACATACATACATACATACATACATACATACTTACATACATACACACATAGCTGCTTATTGTGATACCATTTAAAATCTTTAAATTATGTTTATGTAATAAGATTGTCCCTGTTCTTGTACAAATAAAATTCGGTATTTGTAGTGAATTCTCTGTTTGGTGGTACGGTTTATTCACTACTTATTTTACATGTCCACTGTTTAATGATAAATAAAATTCTAAACGACATTTATCTAAGTTGTTTTAGAGAAGACGGCACAATGTACATCATCTCAGCATTTTTTTTTATATTTATAAGCATTCGCAGATCTCTGTTATAGAAGTTCATACTGACAGTTTTATAAAAACCTGTGGAAACGACTCGAGAAATCAATTACATGCACAGTACTTTAATTAAAACAACCAAATATGGTTTATTTCCATTTGTAAGATACTACCAACCATTCTAAGTTAACTTTCGCTAAACAAAAAAAAAATGGTGTAATGAGATTTTAACACTGATATATGATACCCTATCTCTTATCATTAGTCATTTTACTAATACCTGGTGGCCACTACACTCACTGAATATGAGGCATTCCACTTATACCTGATGACCACTAACCTCTTCTAACATTACCTTAGAATATTTGTATGCAAACTTAATTGATTGAATACACAGATGAAAACATGCCATGCAAAACACTTGTGCGCTTTTGTTGATAACATTATTTCACGAGATTGGATAGCACGAAGTATTCCAGGTAATATATGCTAAATACAGATGAGACAAGTTCAAATATTTTGCTGAAGAATTAAGTGCACAAAATTGTACGAATAAAAAAGGTAATCCTAACTAATCGTCTGCTATATCAAATATTCATTTCCAGTAACTACCGGACAGGTGCCCACGAGCTTTGTGTTCGTCACTAGTTACTAGGAAGAAAAAATACTGCGTTTAAATAATGTCAGCGCGTTATGCCTGAGAGCGCTCAAATGTATGATGGGAAAAACAAACCACATTCACTGTAAAAAAAAAAACAACAAATAGCAAGATATTATTACCACATTGAACAAAGTAAACCATTCCCTATATATCATTAGTTGAAGAGAAATGAAAATAATATACCAATATCGACAGTGCGGTCACATATAAGTTATTCACCGTGTTCAGGTTTTCTTTCATTTTCACTTTTTGTCATTTTTCGTATCTTATATATTAATTTTGCTTATGATTTACAAGAATAAATTGTACCTCCATTCATAAAGTGTAAATTCAATCAACACACCTGAACGCTAACAATGTTCTGCAGTCCTCTTCTTCTAAATCATATTGATGCATTGAATGAATGATCAATACAGTGAGTCGATAACTACAAGGCAAAACCATACAGCAATCTATTCACTATTATATATATATATATATATATATATATATATATATATATATATATATATATATATATATATATATATATATATATATATATATATATATATATATACAGAGTAATATATATATACAGAGACAAAGAGAGAGAGAGATAAACAGAGAGAGAAAGCCGTTCACTACATACATACATACATACATACATACATACATACATGCATGCATGCATACATACATACATACATACATACATACATACATACATACATACATACATACATACATACATACATACATACATACATACATACATACATACATACATACATACATACGTACGTACGTACGTACGTACGTACGTACAGTAAGCCATTCACTATTCAGTAATTATCTATTCCGCAAGGCATTCAGTACACAGCTGCGCTATCTTTCAAGCCAATCACTACACAGCAATGCTATACCGCATGGCATTCTCTACACACAGTAATGCTATAATGTAACCTGTTCGCTACACAGTAATGCTGTATTACAGGTCATTAAATACCCTTTATTATTATATACGAAAATATAGCCATACTGATTTTGCAGGCACAAATTTAAGTACCTAGCAGTATTAGAATTCTTCTTTCCTTTCCTGTTAAAATATATTTGCAAACTTCCTGCCAAGAGTAAATTGACTCTCTCTCTCTCTCTCTCTCTCTCTCTCTCTCTCTCGCACACACACACACACACAAACACACACATACATACACACGCTCACAAATACATGAACACACACACGGACGTTATGCTCCTTACCTATCCTGCGTACTTTACCAAAGGTCAAGAAGATTCTACATAACCTATCCAACCAGTCTCACGAATACTTAATCTCCAATCATAATCCCATTCCCTAAATCACTTAAGGTGGTTTAACATTACATGATAGCACAATTACCAACGTCTGAGTGAAGAAACGGCTGTTCACGCGGAGAGTGGAGTCACCGACTAATTGACTGACATTAATGACTATTACAATAAGTCCTCAAAAGTGAAGATTTACAATGCAAAATTATACTATCTTCTTATGTGACGTTATCAATAATTTTCAATACAGTATTTGCTATTAACTGGGTAGAATAGATGAATGTGACGATTAGGAATATTTGGGCTAATTAATTGATTACGGCATGAATTTTATATTGCATGTCCTCGACTTCATTATGTCGTTCTCTGAGGACATCTTATTGAATCTGAACCTGTTTAATAAATCGCATAAATAATTGTATTCATGTAACCTAGAAACTGTTATGTTACGTGCTTTTATATTGTGAGATTTTCTGTATTAAGATTCACTTTAGTGTCTTTTATTTGGGGTGGGGTTGGGATTGTTTGATTTTATAGGGGAAAGGATGGTTAAAATAATTAAATTATTATTAAAATTAGTAACATACGTTTAGCTTGCGCTTTGATCATCGACTTATCATTTGATAGATATTTTGTCATGCTAATTGTATACCTTATAACCTGATTTTGTAAGTCTCCGCAAGATGAGATTGTACACACTGTGTATATTTAGTAAGCGCAGCCACTTCTACTTTGCATATGCAACTCTCATTCTATATTACTTGGCTTGAATGATAATTCATTATTATTGTTACGTAATAAAATTTAAGAAGAAATATCATATCCTACTTACATAGATGTTGTCCTCTTCATATCGGCGTTTGAGTGTGTGCAATATCGTATCGTTATCAAGATGTGCTAGTTGGGACAAATCGTCATCGTTTCCGTTCATATCTTCTACTCCTTCCAGCTCAATCTCTTGAATGTCCGCCATCTTGCAATTATGCCACACAAACGTTATGTAAAGTTCTTACAACATACTTTTCTCACATCCACAAACGACAAAATAATCAACATAATTTTTAACATTACAATATTCCATATTCATTTAAAGCCGAATAAAATTCAATGTTCATTTCAGAGCTTTAAGGTCACGAAGAGAAGTCTGCGTGAAGTATATTCCTTTTTTACTATATAATGTAAACGATCTGACTTAAAGTTTCGAATTGCACACGCACCAAGAAAATATCTCTTCCTACATCATCTCCACGGAACACGTAAAAACAATGTCTCGATGACAATAATATTCTTACAAAATATGTCTTCTCCGTGATCCACCCGCACGTTTTAGTTCCTGAGCGACAGTCCGCAGAGAATTGCCAAGATCAACCTATTATCTAGTTAATGTATTGCAACAAATGTCAATTCAAAATGATTTGCCTCGTTCCGGATGATATCCTCTCCACTGGAAAATAACTGTAGTGCCTGGGTACTCTACCGTATATTAGCATATACTCGCCAACTGGTATTAACGTGATATACTATCCTATCTTCCTTCATCAAGTTCAAATAATAGGGAGTGTTTGGCCTATCTTTAAACAAGGAAGTAGAAGAAACCATTGGTTTCATGTTATGTATTCAACGTCGAGGGGAATGAAGTGGAGATACCTGTTCTCTCGCGATGGACCATTGTCAAATAAAGGTTCGGAATGATATTTGACATGTCCCAGTATTCATGTAGTTCCATTCTTTTCGAACAAACAAATTCCACAATCAATCAGATAATACGTTCCTTGCGATACGAAGCAATCCAAAGTAAAATGTTATGGTAAAATTATGATTATAAGGTATCAGCGTTACAATTCTGAACAAACAAAAATACAGGATGGCAATTTGGGTCTAATCTTATTGATATTTATGATTACATACTTTATTACATGTATGTATTTATGGAGATGTGAAATTGTTTTGTGTGGCCTTTTTTATTCTAGAATTCGACGTTAAAAAAAGAGATATCATTTGGGCTGGGAATATGAATAAACATATTTCGATCTTTAGATATTTTTGTGTCTTTAATTTGTTTATAAAATACAAATTTGTAGCTTCTAACGTAGCGGGGGAGGGGTGGCGGTAATTCTATTATGATATCATGAATCACAAATCAATACAAAAACTCATATGCTTATCATAACAATTCAGGGTATTTTATCCTGGAATACAGATAAATAATGTACATTTTACCAATCAAATATCAAAATTTGCATGTCATAAAGGATCTCACGGCATTATTCTCCTGAAATTCATATAAATAATAAAGATTGATATAAACAACTGTCAAAAAATTGACTCCACCCCACCCCTGTCCTCTCAATTCGAGGAATATTATACCATTTCTTCACTAATTGAAAGCAAAGTCATATTTTTTAAACATTTTTTTCACATAAGACGTTTTGTATTAATCAAACAAGTCTCAGCTTTAAATGCATAAATAGCTTATGAGCGTACAAAGTTATGACCGTCATCAAGAATTCGCATACATTTACCTCTAAATTCTCCAAAGCTAAGGTGTCTACAATGTCACAGCTACCTGTTCGCAGGTAGACCTACCTATTATAACAACTTATCGATAACTATTGAATGCATGTTCTTACAATGAATACCAACCATCTGTACTATGATAATACACAATACTATTTTTAAACATTGAATGATAGAACTATGGTACACAAATAATAGTATGAAACATTGAATAATGAGGACATACGTTGAGTTTAATCAATAGAAAATGTAAAATGCATTTTTATTCATGCTAATTTTTCAAATGACAGTAAAATAAATTAAAGAAAACAGTTTCAATGTCTGGTACAATGTCAATATAATTTGTTTGAAAACAAAATATTGCGTTTGCCATTCTCAAATCTGGTTTAAGAGAATTCCATGTTTGAATTGCTCAGCGTGTGGTCTATGAATATCAATAACACAAATTGAGCACAATAAATACAGAGGTTGAAAAAATCAGACATGTAAGGATTTGTAGTCCATATTCAAATCGTCTAAGCAAAAACATCATAATGAAAGGCTAATGTTTGGCCCATCCTTTTTCACTTTAATTGCCTTATTTATGGTTAACGTTTATTACATAAAGTCCACATGACCATGGCAGATAGAAAACAAACATATTATTACATGGTAGTGTATAAATCTACAACCTGGCTGAAATCAACATAGATCAGTACCGATCTACATCTGGTCTATTTAACACAGACTGGACACAGAGCATAACAGGCATGTTATCATTCTGCATATACTAAGTTATTATTAATGTCTTTTTGTGACAATTAAATATAAAAAAACATGATAAAGAATATATTTTCTTAATGAATCCAGTTGTTCTTTATATCCACATCTTATGCCACTTGCAACTCCCACCGTATTTCAGGAATTGTCTACTTTTATATGGGTTTGATTATTGGATCATTTAAGATATAGCCAGGTAATTGCATGTCCTAAGGTGATACCTATCATTTTGTTCGTATCAACAATCTATATTTTGTATGTCTAGTACACATATAAATAGCTGGTATGATACACCATTATTTCTTAGTACAGTGGCAGGACTGGCAGGACAGCTGGAAAATATCAAGGTAGTCGTCTTAGTTAAGCATTTTGATTGTCCGATTTGAATGTATGTATGTATATATATGTATGAGTGTATATATATATATATATATTATATATATATATATATATATATATATATATATATATATATATATATATATATATATATATATATATATATATATATATATATATATATATATATATATACTGTCCATTTGAATATTCGTGCTATGTTGACTATCATAATTATTATAATTTGGTCAAATTCTTTGGAATATGAATTGCTTCACATTTTTTATTTCGCCATTTGATTACCTTTCAAGAATAAATACCCGTATTCGTCCCTGCTTTTGTTGTTGCAAGAGTCGCATTAACGTATATTTGTATTTCAAGGCGACATCATGCATCCATACTTTTATCTCGAAATATTAGTTTATTAGAATAAACAGAAATGCTTCAAGTTTTTGGTGAATGTGAATATTGTCATCAGGCGAGTCATCGGATCATTGATTAATAGTTGATAATAGTTCAAACGGTAAGTAGAACATTTCATGATAATTACCTCCTCCTTGTGACATAGAACACTTGTACCATTTGCAAAAATATGTAAGTACAAAGTACATCAAATTGCTAGTATTGATAATGTTTTACGAAAATATGTTTCTATTGCATGGATATTTTGTTTCTTATCTAAACAACAAAATGATTTAATTGGATGAGTTAGGGATAATGTGTTATATTACTGCTTAAATACAACAGATAAAATAGAGTATACGGTAGTAGTGATGTAGGCATTGTAGGGTTCCACAAAGCCTACAATTGACTGTATAACACAGATTATATTCTGGATTATATTTCATAAGGAAACAAAAATGTATGTCTAAATATTCTTGCAAGACAAGCGTTGCAGATATTTTTATTAAAAGAACTTTTCAACCGATACCGATGACACATGCAAGAAACGTGCTACCGATAAAAAAAACAAACTAGGAGCGCATTTAAAAAATACAAAGAGAAGGCATAATAGAAGGATTATGTTAATTTATTTTATTATATTCAATCGATCTTTGAATTATTATTGTATGTGATATATTAATAAAACCACAACCACATCCAATACGTCACCACAACCAAAGCCACCATCACCACAATCTTCATTTCCCCATCATGAACATCACCACAACAATCATAACCACTATCAGCCTTGTTATCTTCATCATCAACATCTATATCAATATCATTGCTCTACTATCAGCATAGTCGTTGATATCTCAAATATTAACTTTTTCACCACCCAAAATATTACAGTTTTCAACTTTGTAGTCACTACTGCGGCGAGTTGCTTACGACGGTACCATGTCGTTTGCATTCCGTTCTACATGAGTTACTTTTATTTTTACCTGTCGCTCGCATTCCTTTCTGAATGGTCTATGTTTATATTTTGGTGTGCAACACCTAATACACATGATACTCTTTTCAACAAAACCAAGTTATTTTCTTCTGTACCACGTCTTGCTGACCTTTCTCTAAGTGGGAGAGATGAGATAGTAGATAATAATTTGGGGTGGGAGTGAGGGTGTGAGAGTATAATTATAATAGCAATTTGCATTGCCTAAGTCTATTACATAGTAATTCTGATATAATGGCAACGTTAAGGTGTATCAATACGTCTCCAAAAGATATACTTTTATCTTCTCATGTGTTAAATGATGTTAATTTGCAAACTGAATGCACACATTTGTATAATTTATAATTTACTCTGCATCAGAAGACCTTTATATTGTACATTGCATCAGACGGCCATATCGTACATTGAATCACAAGGCCTTTATATTGTACATTACATCACAACGCCTTAATATTGTACATTATATCAGAAGGACTTTATAGTGTACATTACATCAGAAGGCCTTTATATTGTACATTACATCACAAGGCCGTTATATTGTACATAATATCAGAAGGCCTTTATAGTGTACATTACATCACAAGGCCTTTATATTGTACATTACATCAGAAGGTCGTCTCGTACATTGCATCACAAGGCCTTAATATTGTACATTACGTCAGAAGGCCTTTAAATTGTATATGATATCACAAGACCATAATATTGTACCCTACATCATAAGGCCGTTATAGTGTACATTGCATCAGAATGCCGTTATATTGTACATTACATCACAAGGCCTTAATATGTACATTACATCAGAAGGACTTTATAGTGTACATTACATCAAAAGGCCTTTATATTGTACATTATATCAGAAGACCTTTATATCATACATTGTTAGCATTTTCTTTTGTATATCTCTATCAACCTGTTAGTGATATTTGCAAACATGACAGTGAATATAAAAAAATACAATGCATATGACAAAGACAGTAATATTTTAGTAAGGTATTCATAAATAAACTAAAATACAGTCTGTTGCCAAAGTGTGCCCGCCCTCCGTCTCTGCTTTGGAATAATGTATAATGTTATACGAAGTTCTAGTAGTGAATACCTGACTAACATATCCCAGCAAAACATCTTTAAATCTAATTCGATCATGTAAGATAAGACAACGTTTAAATTTATTGCTTTTAAAAAATACACAATTTCTAGGCAGATACTAATTTTCAAAGTTCTTTCATAATTTAACTAAAATACGGTATTTTACCCAGGCAGGCCCTTCTCTGTTTTCCTTTCCGTCTGTGTGTGTCTGTATGTTCTATATGATTTAGAATAATACTTTAAGAAGTTCTAGTAATAAATACCTTCCTAATTCAGCAGGGATAAAACTTTTTAATGCCAATTTAATCGAATAAGGATAAGAGACAGATAAAATTTAAAACAGAATCCACACTATTTGGCACTGATTCATTATAAAGATTTCACTATGCCAGTATGTCTGTAAATCAACTTTTTAATACAGATTACGTACCGAAGTAGTATTAGGAAACCAGGTTTTCAACTCACTTTGTTTTTTTACCCTCCAAACAAGTATAAATTATCCCCCACCCCACCCCCTTTTCTTCCAAAATAAACCAGGTTTTCAACTCACCCTAGAGGAAAACCAGGTTTTCAACTCACTTTGTTTTTTTACCCTCCAAACAAGTATAAATTATAGTCCTAAATTATCCCCCACCCCACCCCCTTTTTTTCCAAAATAAAACAGGGTTTTGACTCACCCTCCCCCACCTCTTTTTTTCCCCCTACTACTACCTGTAAACAGGTATTTTGTAACCAAACAAAACAACAGGTGTTGGAATGCGATAAACTCTTTACACAGAGGTGACTAATTTGTTAGAACAGCGCATGTGTGGAATACAATTATTCTAAAGACGGCAAACGAGTTTTACCACAAGATAACAGGATGAAAATTAAACTGTGTGTTAGAACGTTTCAGTTAACAAGGTGGAAATTAAACTAGCATTAGAATGAAAATGATATTATTTTATATCTCGTTACCAATGATTAATGTTTCAACTGTTGATATTAAAAATATTTCACTATCACGACTATAGATACTAAATTTTACTTTACCACTCACACAGCGATGGGACTCAAACAGATCTTTCATTTCTGGTTTGTTCAGAGGATATTTTTTGTTGATAAAATATACCTTTGACCGATCGAGATCAATTGTGAGTTTAGTATAGTTTTGTTGGCTAATGGGGCTGTGAAAGTTTTTAAATTCCGCTAGCAACTTTTGATACAATTGTTCGAGATAATTGAAATACATACTGTTATCAGATCTGATGAGTGAAAGTTTTAACTTGTCACATGTTCCATTAAAACATATACCTGACGTTTCATTATTAAATTCAACTGTCAATTGTTTACCGTCCATCATTAGATATTTGATGTTACTATTGTAGCTATTTGTCATTGTCAAATTTTCAAACATTATTTTATAAGTTTAGATAAAATTTCAGTTGGAAAAGATAATGTTGAGTATAGATCTATCATCATGACAATACCCAAGGGCAAATGTATCTACCCCATTTTCACAATAGCGTTTGTCATCAAAATTATACAATCCACGTTTGATAATGACATCTGTTTCGAGTTTATGATGATTAGTTCGAATTGCCATAGCTCTCATAAAACTAACACCACCATCAAGCGCATACCTGTAGTCATCAAATTTCATAAACTTTTTAACAAAATTACGAGGCAGACCTTTGGCTTTTTTCGTTATTTTATTATTATCTAACAATACGGCATACATTTTACTACGTAATCCGATAAAGTATTTGATAGCGCTCGAGTTCATTTCATCTTTAAACTTACCAATAACCTTTTTATTTGTGTCGTCATGAAATTTACTGTCACGTGGATAATCGGAAAGATCAAACAGATGTCGATTATTGTACATGTCCTGATAGATGTCCTCACATTCAATTTCATACACGAGTGAATCAGTATCAGTAAACAATAATCTACTAGCCGGCCACTGATTTTTAACAAAAGTGTAATGAAAATCGTACATCATCCACTTTGATAAATCTAACACTGCAGCTCCAACATAGATCGGCTTGTTTAGTTTTAGATTTGTTTTTCTTCTTTGTATCGCAACAAGATTTTCATTAAATATTTTCATGCTCACAAAATCATCGTCTGACACAAGTTTGTTTCTGCGATTGACATCATTAACTAGTTCGATATTTACGCGTTTCCTAATATTCTCCATCGTCTTACCAAAAACGGAATTGTTCATCAGTTTAAAGAAGTTTTTCTCAAACTCTGTTTTCGCTGCAGCTCTTCTTGAAGTGTTGGAGTTAATATAACCTCTCATCCACGGCGACTGATTAAATTTTAGTACACGATGAACTTTTCTCAACACAAGACCAGCATCGACTGCTTGTTTTAAAACTTTGTAATGCAAAACATAATTTTTCTTATCAAGTAAATTTGGTACTAGTTTCTTGACCATGGAATGTTGCCTTGGTGATGCTAACGCTTGTTGTTCTTTTGATAACAAACTATAATCTATAACCATCGATTCCGCACAGAAAGGGTAATCGTTATGTAATTTGTGTAGCGAATTTGGATAATCAAGATCAACTTCAACGAAATAGGAAACATCGTCAGGTATCTTTTTTTCTGTCTCTGATAGAAATCGATCAACCGTGATCCAATGAAATCCGCTAAAAGGCATTGGTTCTGCCATCGAACCACCGTAAAGATTATTACAATCTAGATAAATTATATACTTCGAAGGAAGGTCAGGGTTATACTGTTTCAGGTATTTGTTGTTTGCTTCAGCATATTTTTTTGTTATCACGCTAATACCACCTCGGATACCTTTTCCAATAAAATTGAACATATCAACATCAGTCAGTAATTCTAACCTTACCTTACTAAACTTTAGCAAAGCATCCCATGACAACCCAGGGGCAGAATAATACCAGCAAGGATCTAGTCCATAATTATTATAACTCACTTCACGAAAACTTTCAAAAACATCTGCTAATAATAACACGTCAGTTTTCAGGTATAAATCATGATAATCACCAAAAGTCTCACAATCAAACTCTTTCCAGATATCTTGTGCATACCTGTACTCGTCATCAGTTATATTTTCATTTTTAAGTTGTGAGTAAAATTTGTCTTTGTCAGGTAAAGATATTTCATCAAATTTACTCCAATCGTCGAGGTATTCGTATGGAAAAACTCCTTTTTTAGCTAGTAGATTAAATTTATCTCCAAAACAGTCTCTTAGGTTATCAAATTTACTACAACCTTTTACTAGCTCATCTAACGAGGCTGCCATAAACTGCAGGCTGTCAATAAAACGCAATTTACCTAGCGTAACTGACATGTACTTTTCAAAATTATTTGGGATGCATTTGATGATGTTATTGAGTTTTAGACGAGCTTTTATCTCAGGATCACCAAAAGCTTCTACTATAATATGGCTATCATATCCTCGAAAATTGTGAAGAATAACCGGAATAAAATCTGGAGCATGAAATTTTAAATTACACTGATTATGAGCCGCTCCACGATACTGTCCAGTCAAATGACAATGGTCATGTACTTTTTTATCATCGTCAAAAGCTTTTTCACAAATATGACAAATTTCTGCTTGCTCGTGAGCGGATTCTTGTTGAGGTGTTAATTTTAACATTGGCGTTACTTTTTTCAAATGAGTAAATATATTATCAACTTCATTAATCAACTGCTTGAGAAGCCAAACAGCTGGATTTTTACCACGATATAATTTGATTGATTTAGATAATCTAGAATCAGTACAACAAACTACCTTATACGCTACTCCACATGGAACATGATTTTGAATTTTTCTTGTACTCGATTGGTTAGGATCATTTTCTACGCCAAGTACAGGTTGAAGTAGGCATTCGAAATCAGCGTATATGACGAAAGGAATTTTTAGTTTGTGATTATGATGGACAAACTGTAACACACTATCTTTTTTAGATGGCATTGTTATTCTTTGCACATCACTACAGTACTGCAAATGCTTTTGTAATGTTTCATTGCTTGTACAGCCATGCAAGCAGCGGTAACAAAAGAACTTTTTGTTCTTATCCTTATTGTACTGTCTACCAACTAGTCCGTTAAAGTTTTTAATCCAAACATAATGATTTTTGTAGTACAGTAAATTTATAGTTGATTGTGAAGCTTTTTCTGAAATATATCTCGGATATACGTCCTCCTTTTCATCTAGTCCGAAAACGTTAATTGAAACATTATTCTGCTTTTCAAATTTTGGTATTTGATTTTCTGCCACTGGAAAGTTAATATCTTTAAAATTTAATCTAGACACATGACTGATATACCTTTCAACACGAGTAGCGTTTTTTTCTGCTGGAAATAGTGCGGAAAGAACAGCCCATTGGAAACATTTGTTATCTACGTTTTTGATGTTTATACAACATCTTTTACTTTTTATTTTTGGTGGCAGGTCGACGTATGAACTACCTCGTAATACATTATATTTCATCGTGTGAAACAATATTCCTTTGATCATTTCAAACTTCCAACCCGAACCTAATTGACTAAATTCCTCTATTTTTTTTCCAATTTCTTGGTGTATTTCATCAGATAGTGATAATAGATCAGTCCCAAGCAAAACACGTCTCGATTTTGCGTTAATATAAGGTTCTGCAATTTCCTTGTTAGTTAATTCTTCCATTATAACTAACTTTGAAAATATAACATGATATTGCACAAATAATCTGATACTTTTATGTTTTTCGAGCTCACGTTTTACAATTGTCTGTAATAGGTGGTAAAGATTAGTTGCATTAAAATTTACTAAAACAATTTGATTATCAAACTGATAACTATTATCAAAACCTGCAAAAGCAGTCGCTATTTTATTAGGTTCTCCCATAAAGCTTCTCTTAGCTATATCACGCAATTTTAACATTATTATACTATAATGTAATATCTAATTGATAATTTTTTCACACTGCGCATGCGCTAAAAATCAATTAGAGATAAAAAATATCTCCTATAATATAATGACAGCAAATCTAACAAACACATGTGAGCAAGAAACATATCAAGTTCACCCAAAACATAACTTTACCTCACACTGCGCATGCGCTAAAAATCAATTAGAGATAAAATATATCACCTATAATATAATGACAGCAAATCTAACAAACACATGTGAGCAAGAAACATATCAAATTCACCCAAAGTATAACTTTATCTCACACTGCGCATGCGTTAAAAATCAATTAGAGATAAAAAATATTACCTATAATATAATGACAGTAAATCTGACAAGCGCACGTGAGCAAGAGATTTATCAAATTCACCCAAAGTATAACTTATACGCTGGAAATGTAATTGGTTCGGTTATTAACATTAAAACTAGAATACCTGTTGGCAAATTAACGTCAGCGGGTTATAACATTAGTGTAAAGGGAGATAATGCTGAGAGGATTGTAATATTTAGAAAAGATTTCATTTACACGTTGTTCTGTGATGATATTCCAGAGGGACAGCGTGTATATCATTATAATGGTAAAGTCACTGATGATAATATTGAAAATTTATCCTTACAAGATGAGTTTCAGCCGCACCCAGTATTTGATTTATACGAGGCTAACGATCGCGGTATTATTAGAAATAGAAAAACTAAAAAAGTTCTTAGTAATATTAGCAATATGGGATATATTAGGGTAACTGTTAGAGGAACATCAACAAATCAAGTTCGTTATCTTGGTCATAGGTTTGTTTATGAGGTGTTCAATGGATCTATACCCAATGGTCTTGTTATTAATCACATCAATAATATACAAACTGATAATCGATTGGAAAATCTGGAGATAGTAACGCAACAGGAAAATGTGAGAAAAGGAAAAAATAGTAATGGTATTAATTTTAGATGCCCAATAAAACCTGTTATTTCAAAAAACCTCGAAACGGATGAGGAGATCGAATTCAAATCGATTTCAGCTGCGGCGAAATATTATAAGATAAATCCCGCAGTCGTAAAAATTATAGCTGATGGAGCAACAAAATCAACTTTTTCAAGAGAATACGATGCTAGGATTGGTTTTAGATATGATGATCAATAATATTTTGTAATTCGGTTTTAGTCAAGCAATGATGAGCAAATGCTATGATATCATCGTGATTAAATTTTAGCGTCGTTACTGCACTTTCATTAATTTTATTTTTTTCTGCTTCTGTTAGTAATATTTTATGAGAATCACCTTGCATTACAATAACATCAACACTATAACCCAACAAACATTTTCTTACCGCTTCAGCTAGTTCGTTATAATTTACTATATTAACTTTTTGGTGATATTTTATCTCATCGGTCATCTTATAATAATAAATTAGATAAAAATATATTATAATAATGGACTTGATGAAACGACTCGCTGAACTCTACGAAGAAGATACTAGTGATAAGGTCGTCAGTGATAAGGTCGTCAGTGATGATGTCATACATAGTATTACATTTTCCAAAGATTTTATAGACAAATCTGTTGGTTATAGCGAAGATGATATTTTATATAACAATGAATCTGATGATGATGGTGAAATAGTCACTGTTGCTGACAGATCTAATTACAGCAGATCAACAACTAAACGGTATAATGTTAAGTATCACATTACTAAGCAGCTAATTAAATTTAATTTTACCGTTGCCGAACAACAACTGTTCTGGCAGTTAATCAAACCTTTTTTAAATATCAAGATCCCAGGCCGACAGAAAAATATTAAATTTAATTTCATATTTGTCAAGATTTTTAATCTAATGACGATCTCTAACGATCGTAAGCAGTATCTAATATCATTATGTAAACCAGTAAAATGTAAATCTGTCAAACAAAAGTATGAGTTAATTTATAATAGCATTATATCATAATCTGCTTGGTTGGGATCCAACTGTTAAATTTATCACTATACCCACGCCATTTGACTAAACTTTTATCCCCTTTTTTTCTAATCACTTTCTCGATAACAAAAACATCCTGATCAGTTTTCTGTAGTTCTTGTTCATAAAAACTACCTACAATCGGTTCCCCTGCCAGATCTTTTAAAACGTACGTTACTGGTACTGTTAAAAGTACCTTATCAATTACAAAAACTTCTTCGCTCCAGTTCGGAGTAAATCCTTTTGCAAACACCTTTTTCATCAAAGAAATTCTAACTTTATCACCAACCTTAAATTTATGTCTGCGGTACATGTTTTCATTTGCTAATATTGGATTTTTAACAGCTTTTTTAGGTGTCATTTTGATGGTTCGATGTTTCGTGTTATTATATTCGCTTACGATTTGAGAAAGGTCATCGATGTACCTGTTGGTGTTTTTAGCTGTCATATGTTTGTGTATTTTCTCGTTTAGCGTGCGATTAAATCTCTCAACAACAACGCTTTTACCTTCGTTTCCTGTAACATACCTTTTTATATTATTTTGTTCTAGAAACTGTTCAAACTTTTTGTTAAAAAACTCAGATCCATGATCAGTCCAGATTTTGTTTGGTTTTCTTTCTGTGCTTGTTATTATCTGCTTTAGCGCATCGGTCATTGAAGTTCCTGTCTTATCTGAAACAGGTATACTGAAAGCGTATTTGCTAAAAACATCTATAACATTAAACAAATACCTTTTTGGAGCGCCATCAGCGCCAACGTTAAACTGAGCTAGATTGGATACATCCACCAAATCTATTGCCCAGATATCATCTACACCATTAGCGACAACTTTACGTCGTTGGAACTTTTTTTTTTAGGTCTGTGTAGTTCAACTGCAAGATCATCATATACTTTATTTCCCCGATCGTGAGGTGATTGACGAGACTCTCCGAGTCCAAGTTTATATTTTGCTCCAATTATTCCCTGAACAAATTTTCTATCAAAACGTTCTCGTAGATTTATTGGCTTCATATCACGTAATTCGTCTAACATTACTTTATCACAATCTAATTTTGAGTTTTCATGATCACGATAACAGATATCATGACGCATTGCTATTGCATCCACTTGATTGTAAGGCTCTTGTCCTGGCAATGGATTGTCGTTTTCATCTAGTTGTTGATCTAGCGGATTCCATGGACCAGTATACCGATGCCCTGGCAATGTCCAACCGCCTTTTGGTTTTGGTAATTTTCCAATTAGTTTATGTATATCTATACCTGACCCTATTATTTCTCTGTTGTTACAACATTGACAGTATGCGACAATTTTATTTTGCTCAATACACAAATCTCTGTCAGAATCACAGTTGCATATCATTCTATATTTTTAGTCGTCGACTAAAATAATATTAGGATAACCAGATCCTAGCGACGTCGCTGGAGATACTATCGCTGGGGACGTTTTCTTTAAAAATGTATTTTTTCTTTTTCCACAGATTGCACAAATACTTTTTAATATTATCCTGTTGTTTTTTGTTTTTTCTGTTGTTTCATTAATACCTTCTGTTTTAGTTTTACACTTGAGACAGTATGTTGACATTATTATACTTATAAGTTTAGATAAAATTAATTGCGATCTCATCATTAGCGTGAGAAGGTTGCTTATCAAACTGTAAAATAAATTTTAAAAAATTAAGATTTCTGCTCATCTGTCGGATAAACATAATACAATAATATCCGCAAGCAGACGTTCCAACAGGTTGGAGTTGATTTGACGAATAATATACTTTTGTAAATTTTTTTTTCATATACTTTTTTATTACATCACTTGGAGGAAGTCCAAACGAGTCAAAATAATTATTATTATAAACTGCTACCCAATGCGTACCAGATCCGTCATTAAAATCTTGTATATTAATAACACATGAACTTACAGCAGATGGTGATTTTATTGCTGAGAGCTCATCTTTAGAATAAACTCCGTGAAATCCAGGAACCGCTTTTAACTTATCAATGATATCAAAATTACTCAACGGGGTCGACGAGTTCCTGGTAATGTTAGACCACGTCCGATTCCTAAAAGATTTGGCAGCAGACTTCCCGCTAGTCCCGCCAAAAGTGGAGCGAATGGAATAATTCCTCCTTGTTTTGTTTGATTGCATATGCATTTGCACTTTGGTGTTGGTGATTTTGTTTTTATTACTTTCTTTTTTTTTGTTGTTGGTGATTTCTTTTTCTTTTGTGGCATTATAATATATTATTTACATAAAATTTACAATTTTTTTATTCCACTTCCACGAATGATACCATTACCTTCGACTGCTTTCTTCGTTGCGCCAGATATTGCTCCAGACGCTGCTGCTAGTCCTAATGTTCCCAACACCGGCAAAAGTTTAGGTATTATTGTACTAGTTAATACTGATAATGCCGGACCAAGAAAACCACCTTCTTTTGCCATCGCTGTCATTTGTGCAGCACTCAAATTTAAAACAAAAGTTTTTTTACGATCATACTTTTTTACTTGATTTTTTGTTAGCATTAATTTTGTTAAAACACCATCAGAAATATTAGGATTGATTTTTAATGATACCTGTTCTCGCTTTGCAGTAGCAGCTACTAATTTTTTAACTTGACCATCAGTCAAATACACTTCTTTTACAATATACTTTGCCATTTTATATAACAACTGTAGATTAAACTTGAACTGTCATTTTACCTCCAATAGAATCTACCGTGATAAATCTATCACTAATCACTAATGCGTATACGTATAACGGCGCTACTGGAACCGCCCCAAGTGTCCAGGTAATTTCAATATCCGCTGTGCTGTCTACAGCTCGCTCGTTATGTTTACTAACATCAAAATGAAATATAGAATAAAGCGTACGAAATTCTTCTACTGATATTTGAGTTCCATCTTCAACATCTTGATATTTTTGTATTGCGTCAAGCAGGTACATGTACGGTCGAGAAATATTTTTATTAACATCATCAGCAAAATTACACTCGATAGCTCGTTCTGGATATTGCTTTGAATTTAATCTAGCGTATATTCGTCTGACATCAGAGTGATCAAATACTGCATTATTTTGTTGTTGGTTACCTCGTCGAGCTTGTTGTTGAAATATGACAAAGATATTTCTCGGCAGTTGTTCGCTTGATGTTGTTGTGACCCTCCACGTGTAGTCAGTAGTATTTGGAACCGCTGTCTGATATACCTTATGCTGCTTAAAGTAAATTCTGTTTGTATGCTTATCAAGCGTGTTATTTAGTTCTGACATTTTAGTGATTGATGGTGTTATACGTGGCATCCACAAAGAAAGTTTGTTTATGATAAACTGTACATCAACCCCTCCAGATCTAAACAAGCAATCGTTTTGGTCTGCTCGATCTAAAATAAGCGTATGTTTTACTCCGCGAAATACTTTATCATAATCGCGACAAAAGCCGAAAATCATACTTAGCGGAAGCATCATTGTAATTTGACGTGATCCTGCTGCAAGTTTTCTTCGCCTAGCAAAACCTTCGTTATAGCGTGGATTTCTCACATCAAGTGTGTTAAGAAGTAAATTTAACATCGCAGTACCGTCTGCAGCTACAGCTGGTGGTGTTATATTTAGATTATTAAAAGCTGCTGTAAGAGAAACTCTTGTAGCGTCTGCATTAGCAGCTGCACCTGGTGCAACAATACCTAGCGCGTCTGCATTAGCAATGAGAAAATTTCTCACAATTACAGTATTTTCATCAGCATTAGCTCCATGTACTATAGCGCCTCTCTTTAAAAATTCTGTTGATTCAGCTATACCCCGTCCAGTATCTTTAAACCACATCATATTAGTTGCAGTTGATCTCGAGTAATCGTCGGAAAATGAAATAATATTTAAAATTGTACTTGCAACTTGTAGGTGACTCGAAATATCTTCTACAGTTTGATTGGCCAGTTGATATCTAGCACTTTTGAATAGACTCCAACCGTTATTTATAAGAGCTACTTCTGCTCCAACTGCAAATGCAGCAGGTGGATTAGCTACTGTCATAATCTGACCACGAACTTCTAACATAGCCTTATGTGGCAGTAGAAATACATCTTCGTCTCTGGTGTTAAAGGTTCTAATACCAGTTTTATTTGGTTCGTTAGAATTTTCATCAAGGTACTCAACAAACTCGAATTCTGTCACATCGTTGTCGATGTCATAAGTTTCTGTTAAGTCGAGATAATTTTAGTAGACATTTTATTTTATTAGATTATATAAAATTTTATTGCGGCACTGTTACTTTAGATATTAATTTTTGTATGATCTGCTCGCCCTTTGGTGATAATAATTTTTTTGTTGTTGTTATCATAGCTTTTTGAGTTTCTTTTGTTGGAGCGATTTCTGAGATAGCTTGTTTTATTTCAGATGCAGTCGGTGGATCTCCTTTTATTTTATTAGCTATTTTTTGTCCCACTGCAGTCCCAGCGGCAGATGCAGCCCCAGTTGCAAAAGCTTTACCCGCGTCAATAGCAATTGGTGCAACTTTACGCGCTAGTCCTGGAATATTTTTAATAACTTTAGTGAATATATTTCCAAAAAATCCTCCTACTATTTTTCTTCGATAAACTTTTTTTCTTTGTTTCATTATATTTGATGTTTCATAATTTTTACTTTTGCTCGCGTAGATGTAAATAATAAGTTACAATTTCATTACTAACATGTAACTGTTTTCCTGATTGATCTGTCAACTGCATCCTTATACTTGATATTTGATCTTCAACGTTTAAAGGATAATATATAATATGTCGTGGAGTTATTTGCATGAGAGAACCTGGCGGGACTTCTGGTGAGAAACTGTAAATCGTTTGACCTTTGCTACCTTTTGATGTATAAGAGCCAGAAGCAGTAGAGCAATTTACTAATATTGTATTTACTTCTGTTATATTTGATGGCAGTTCACTGTCATATGTAATAGGCTGATCAAGTGCAGTGTAAGTTTTTTCAGTAAATCCTAACAGTTGTGCAATACTTCTTTCTCTTGGTTCAAGATTGATTGCTATATTTTTCAAAGTTATCCTAGTTCGCAATGTGTTATAATTTGCTGCTAATTCAAAATTATCAGCCACACCGTTAGCTTTTGTTATGAGCTCTTTGATCGTCTTGTTTAGATCTTCAATATTATAAGCTCCTTGCGGAATTTTTATTTTTTTTGTTGTAGATATTGGAGATGTTGTAATCATAGTAAAATACATTTCATCGTTAACATCATTTTTCACGTTAGGTATAGCATTCCAGCAAGTACAAGAAATTAATCCAATTTCATATTGTTTTGCAGGATCTAGTTCTATAGGTGGAATATAATTTACTGAAAAATTTGCGCTATCTTCTGTAGACTCGCTAGAGTTTAGTAATAATGTTGTTTGCATTCCTTTAATATTATATCATTTTACAAAATTAAGTCGCCGCGATTAAGTCGCGGTGTAAAGTTTCATATTCGTCAGATGTTAATAATTCACTCGATCTTAGATGATCAAGTATGTCAATGATTTCATTATCAAGTTCAACACTAACATTCCCAGCTTCCTTTGATGATATTAATAACATTAATCTACCTATCATTTCAGTAGTTGAAGTAAATACTTTTACACCAGTTCCTGTTTTTTCTTTTCTATATTTTTCTACACGAGATTTATCGAGTTTATCAAATTTTCTTTTAAAACTCCACCCTTTACCAAAAGGTTTTGCTCTGCTATTTTCTGCTGTTTTTTTAAACGTGAGAGCAATGACACCCTTTCTCATTCTTTCATAAAGTGGAATCATATTATTAATCTCTGTAACCGTGTTTAATTCATCTTTAGCAGCAGCTCCGTCATTAAATATTACATTAAATTTATCGATTAATGCTTGATATTCTGCATCAGTCCACTTGCTTATATCATCAATACCCCTTATATTTTCTTTGTTTAAAAAATCATCATATTCACTACCTTTTATCTCATCATTTGCTTTTTTTGTAAAATGAAGTCTTTGATCTCCAACCTCCATAAACCTTACAGTAAGATCACCGACTCTTTGTTGCTCCTCTCTGATATCTTTTATGTCTCCTGATAAATTTGTTATAATATTTGTTATTCCTTGCGTTGTTAACTCTGCTAATCTTCGCTCAAGTTCCAGCGGATTGTTTATCAATCGATCTGTTTCTGCTTGTCTAGCCGCAGGATCAGCTATATTTGCTGTAAGTGCCTCAATCAGTTTTCTCTTTTCTTCATCAGATCTAGTAACAAGTTTTGCAGCAGCTGCTTCCTGTTGTTCTCTAACAATTCCAACCAAACCTTTTTCCTGTAGTTGCTTAAGTTCTTCTTCTGACAGTGGTTTAGTTTCAGGTTGTTTACCTAATAATGCTTCAGTAACCGGCTTGAAAATTGTAGCTGTTGTTTCTGTAGCAGTTACTTGCCCACGTCGCGCTTCTTGTACTTTTTGCTTAAGTGATGCCTGAGATTGAGCAAGTTTTTTTAGATCTTCTATGTGTTGTCTGTATCTTGCTCGTTTGTCCATTATTATAATTATAAATTTTATAAAATTGAAACGCTTTATTGTAAGTAAGTGTTAATACAACAGCGAAACATTTTAGTTGGATCATTTGTAAGTTTATCAAATAAGAAAAAGTTAAATTTATCTTTTGTAGCATTACGGTAAAGTTCAATAAACTTATCTTTTGTCACGCCACCGCATTGCTCGCTTGCAATATTTCTAACGTCAACATTATCCAGTCCTGGAAATAAAATAAAACAACCCGTATTTCGCCTAATAAACCTATCAACATTATAAAATCCTTGAGCGAGATAAACAGAATTACACTGTTTGTTACGGGATAGTGAAAAATATGATCTTATTTTGTTCATCTCCATGTTGTTTAGCGGAATATCATCAAAAACTACTATCTTATGTTCATCTGCATCAAGTTGATTAACTGGAATAAGATCTTCTGGCTGCCTAATTATAAAAAAATCTTCACCAGCTTTAAGATCATCACGAAGCTTTTCATTATACTCACTTAATAACTCATACTTATCTTGCTGTGGATTGATTGTGTAAATATAAACTCTATCGTAGTTAAAATTATCACCAAGAAGCAAGTTCATAAGCAAATTTGTTTTCCCCGATCCAGTTCGCCCAACAATAAGATAATGACAATCAGGAAGTTCATTATTATGTTTATGCTTCACTAGTCTCTCTGTATCAAAGTTTAGTATCGACGATTTTGCCATTTTGTATAATATTAAACTAGTGTTGATAATTTTATCTAGGATAGTAAATAATGAGCTACTATACAAAATTTGGAACACTATTAGAAGATTTATCCACAAAACGTTTTAAAGGTGACTTATCCAAATATGCAACTCTTGATCGGCTCAAAAATGAAATCAATAATTTACTAAATCTTACCAGCGTAGATCCAGATGAAGTTGTCATTTTCCAAGACAAAGAAGGACGATTAAAGACGAGTAATGTAAAACTGTCAGATGTAGTTGTACGAAATACTGCTGCGATTGCTAATAATATCGTTACTTTTAACAATCTAGGTAATATACAAGATTCTGGTAGGTCAGTTAATGATTTTGTTAAAAAAGATGGTGATGTATTTAGTGGGAATATTGTTATGAAACAAAATAAGATTACAGATCTTGGAAACCCAACTGAGGATGGGGATGCTGTCACTAAAAAATATGTCAATGATTGGGACGCTTTAATTACTAATGAAATCACAGCACTCAAAAATAATTTTACCAGTCACGTGAACACATTTTCAAGTTTTCGCAGAAGCATAAACAAAATTAGAGATGAATTTTTTGGAAATCCATCAAATGTTGACATTACACTCGCTAATATTAACACAAAACTCAATGATATTATTAGTGGAATTCCTAATATTGTTGAGAAAACAAATATGATTAAAATACCTCACAAACAGATTAAAAATATTGTGTATACTGTTGCATCTGGGTCTAGTACATGGACGAGGCAAAATAATTCTATCAAATACACTGCAGAAGTTACTGGTATGTATAGATTGTCAGTGCTTAGCAGTGCAAAGTTTAGAATATCTACCAAATATCTATCTCGTCATCTAAATGATGACTCATCTGGAGTATTATCTGTAATAATAAACCAAAATTCTGAAGAAGAATTTGTACTTGAACCAGTTGATAAAACTTTAAAATTAATAATTTTTCTCTGGTGTTTGGAATTTATAGCTGAACAACCAGCTCTTATTATGAATTAACCAAACATAGGACTATGTGAACTAATATTATAATGAAAAGAAGTATAGTTGATTTCAATCATATTTCAAAAGATATTCCAAAACAAGATGTGGACGCACTAATACAATACTACAAATATTATCACAAAAAACATTGGTGCGTTAAAAAATGTTATAAATACTACAACAAGATCCTTCGAGTAATATCATATCTACCATTGTTAATGACCAGTTCTGGTATAATTTCAAGTGGGATATCGTTAAATCCCTTTTTATTAATTATATCTGGTATTGGTGTTTCACTTACAGCAGCGTGTAAAAAAGTAGAACCAAGACTTTTGATAAAGAAGCATGGTTGTTTAACATCAATTAAAACTTATAAGAAACTACTTGATCACATCCGGTCTTACCTACGAGGAGTTAAATATAATATGGATGATTTATTACGTGAATTTCGTATTATTGACAATATGTTAACAGACATTCTACCAATGAGGGTTAGCAAGTATGAAAAAAAATATCATAAAAAATATGAGTAACGTAAAATTTTATCTAAACTTAAGATATAATATAACTAAAATAATATCATTTTCATTCTAATGCTAGTTTAATTTCCACCTTGTTAACTGAAACATTCTAATGCACAGTTTAATTTTCATCCTGTTATCTTGTGGTAAAACCCGTTTGCCGTCTTTAGAATAATTGTATTCCACACATGCGCTGTTCTAACAAATTAGTCACCTCTGTGTAAAGAGCTTATCGCATTCCAACACCTGTTGTTTTGTTTGGTTACAAAATACCTGTTTACAGGTAGTAGTAGGGGGAAAAAAAGAGGTGGGGGAGGGTGAGTCAAAACCCTGTTTTATTTTGGAAAAAAAGGGGGTGGGGTGGGGGATAATTTAGGACTATAATTTATACTTGTTTGGAGGGTAAAAAAACAAAGTGAGTTGAAAACCTGGTTTTCCTCTAGGGTGAGTTGAAAACCTGGTTTATTTTGGAAGAAAAGGGGGTGGGGTGGGGGATAATTTATACTTGTTTGGAGGGTAAAAAAACAAAGTGAGTTGAAAACCTGGTTTCCTAATACTACTACCGATGCCAATACGGATAGAGGTATCTAATCTAACACATTGAAAAGTCTGCATTTCGAATATCCGCTTTTTGAAAATATTTTTTATTTTCTTCGCCCGGGCCATTTCGAAAACAAAAGTGATGCATTAAATAAGTTAAAATTATAACGTATTTTCTTATTGTATTCCATGTCATACATTTCACAAAAAGTGTCATTTATGCACAGGGAAGGAGAAGGATGTTACTAAACTAACTAGGCTTAATCTAATCTACTTTTGATAAAACAATACCACCCCAGTACCCAGTTAGATAAAATGTTGGATGGGTTTTCCAAAATATTAAGAAAGCCCTGACTTTTCTCGAAAGGAAACACAGGCAGACATCTATTTGTTTATTTACTTAAAATGTGAATGATACCGAAAACTTGCTGAAGAATGCAAGGATGACCTAATTAAAACTTTTAAGTTACTGTAAGATTTTGTTAGAAAAAACACTTTACATCGCTACACACATTTTATGTTATTATAATAACGTTTTCCACGATACAAAACTATGAAAAAAAGAAATATTTGTATTGGTAAAATAAAACTCGAATTACGAAACGTTTTTAGACAAGTCATTAAAAGATGCATATGTTGCGGAAAAGTTAGAAAAGCAATAATCTCGAGTTAGGATTCGCCTAAAATAAGGAAATATATATATCCGGCAACAATCCCTTGTAATCTAACAAAGGGAATGACGACTTAAATAACTCGTCAAAGTAAAACGTAGACTGTCTCTTCTCTATTTTATATTGCATACTTCCGACACCAGTCCGCAACACAATAATTGGATATAGGCAGTATTTGAAACAATTTATTTCCTTTTCTTTTCTTTTCTGTTTGATCAGATATTCATTTATTTTTCACGTCTTGAAATTGTTTAAGACCATCTTCTGTTTAGTTTTGCATTCTGCCGGAAGATTGTATGCATAATGAAGTTTCATAATGCAAGAGGGTTTTGTAGCTACGACAGCATAAGGCAAGCAATGGACGACGACCAATATAAGTTGTTACTCAACTAATGTTTCATGTAACCTGCCATTTCTGATATTTTCTTGTCTTTAAATAGTCACCAAAACTTTATCCCGGTACTAAGTAGGTATGTTGCATTTGACTCTGACACTGGACAAAACATTTAAACTAGCAGACAGGTATATATTAACTCCTACTTGGACATATCCAGTTTTAAAAGGGCACATGTAAATTTAGTCCAAGCACCACCTTATAAATATTAAAAGAAAACTATGAGAAACTATATATTAACGTGAACAATATTAATCGTGTTACATTAAATAAATAAGTTGTCTTGTTTTAAAGACGACAGGGTACGATCATTTAACACGTTGAGGTAAAGAACCCTTTTGTTGAAATGGATCTTTAAAACTACGCAGGTACGACGATACCGCCTATCATAATATTATGTACCTTCGTTTAATTATACTTTCTCTTGCTCTCGTTTGTGTCACTTAAATTACAGAGGGACGTATGTGTGGGGATAGTTCAGACGGTGATCACGTTACATTAATGTGTCAGTAAATACTGACATTCAGTTACAACGCACTCTATGATGGGTTTAAACCATGTTTAAATACAAAATGTGATTTCCGAAAAAGGAAGTAGAACATATAAAGATATGACAGCATTCAAAAGAATGAAATACTCATGCACGCCTGACTAACACATGTAATAGACGGTGGTTAAAAAGATCAACTGACATTTCTAAGGGGGGAATCTAACCAAAGCTTCAGAACAATGAATTCCAAAACAATACGAGTATTTTCTATTATGAGCTTTCTAATAATATTCTTAGTTGAAAAGTGATACTGTGTCACGCAGAGCCCTTGTAACGCATTTGTACGTTGTGTTAGTTTAGGACAGTATACAGGATTGAACATAATGTATTATGCCTTTACAAATCAAGGTACATACATACTGACACACCTATACTGTCTTTCGATGAACACAAAGAAACGAGCATTAGGTGCAGCCAAGACACGCTGTACTAAAAGAAATATAAGAGTGTTATTCCTTTGTTTGCATATAGACTATTAATATTTATTCATGTTCCAATGCGCTTTTTATCGGCCATAAAACAAATAATGGTACATATAAGCTGCATCGATTATATGAGTTTGCCTCTCAACAATACGACTGTTCAAATGTAGTGCCATTGGCTTGATATTTGCTTACATGAAATGAAACGGAGATTTATTTTCTTATGTCAGAATTTCTTACATGCAGGCAATGTGTAAAGGATCATTGTAAGTAAAATCTTCTTCAACTAAAGAAATAAATTCCTGAAAACAATTGTGGCGAATAATGAGTGGGCGAATGGAAGATTTGCTTTTGTTCCGAATTTTTTTAATTTAATGCATCGTGGGTAATTACCGAATCTAATTACCGTCATATGATCTTCTACACAATTACATGTTTTATTATAAATGCTAGCACATGATGTATTCCTTCTTTCAATCATTCATCATTGAGAAATTATTAACAAACTCGTCTCCAATTTCTAATGGCAATCTGACGCATACTAAGATGAGAAACGTCTTGCTATTTCTTTACAAAAATGAAACAAGTAGTACACAAAGCACTCATACAAAAGAAATACATCTAACATGGTGAATTGAAGAGAATATTCAGACATAGTTATTTAGAAATATATGTTCATTAAAAACACCTCTATAAATTTACGAAATAAGGTAAAGTTTGAAATCACTGATATAAAATATTGACTGCGGTTCAATTATATGGTTTGCGGTTTTATGCTCGGCCCTAATACATGCGGGGTCCAAGGCAGCAAGCGATGAGGGCGGGGTCCCAAGCAAAAAACGGCATTGCGGAGAAACGTGGGGCCGAAGGCATTTGCCTCGTTCGCCTTATCATAGGTTCGGGCCGTGCGGTTTATGTAAATAAGTAACACTACGGGGCTCGTTGGCTCCGGCATAAAATAATTACCCACCTCTAATTCATCTCTTCCGGGTTGAAAATATATTCTTATTTAAATAACGTGACTCAAATGTCAATAATTATCCCAGTTATTTACGGAACTATGAAATAGCTTGCATTCTGGGCTACTTTGTAGGATTGGTCGATGCAATTGCTATGTAAAACGTGAAACATTATTCAGTAATACGATCATTATTTTTAATTTGAATACGGATTTCATTTCACTGACACTATATAATTTAGCAACGGATGGATAATAAGAATGTTCGGCACTCTTTCATGAAAGAAAACTTTGTAAACATAAATAGTGATGGTAGAAATGGACGCGATCACAAATAGTCTTTTTCTTGTGTTTATCCGCACCAACTCATAATTTTGATGGCGTTCAGAATTCGCAGAATTGTATTGACATCTGCCATCAACTTTCCTATAAAGATGTACATTGACTTTAGACAGCTCCTATGGCATAAAGGTTAGAGTGACCCAGGATAATGGAGGCCGCGAGTTCAGATTCCAGCCAAGTCATACGAAAGACTTATGAAAGCGGTACTAACAGCTGCCTAGCTAGGCGCACATTAAGAGGTTAATGTTAGGACTGGCCGGCCAGGTGAAAAGATAATGTGACTGGGTGGTATATGATGCTACATGTCTGCGACATGATGCCAAAGTCCAATACATAAACTGTCACAATGCAGATATAGTAGCGATATAAATGAAAAAGTGTTCAAGTTACAGTAACAAATACACGCACAAACACACACACACTGATTTTCAGTTACAAGAGGAACCCATGTTTCCAATAAAATACAAACACTGCGCCAATCCTCTCCTTTCAACAGAGCTCAAAAAAGAATCCCAAACATTCATTATTTGCTTCTCTCTCTCTCTCTCTCTCTCTCTCTCTCTCTCTCTCTCTCTCTCTCTCTCTCTCTCTCTCTCTCTCTCTCTCTCTCTCTCTCAAATCGTCAAAAGAAACATCGATCAGTAAACATTATGCTCTTATAAAAATAAATTGTCTTTTGTTACCCAAGAAACATAGGATCTGATACCACTATACTCTCTACTTCTACTTCCATGATTCGAGAATTGAGTGAATTGAGAGAATTGAATTGTCACTTAAAAATCCTAGTGAAAGATACATAATACAAGATACATACATAATCAGTCTCCCTCATTAGGTTCAAATATTGCTCAAGTTAAGTGACAAAATTATAGACGGACTTGACTTATTAATATATATTTGCAAATGTGTGATATATTTTTTGTATGTCTTATCAAACAATCCACTCGCCTGAATCAATTGTTTCAGACTGATGTGATAGTCAGTTATTAATATTCAGAAATAAAAATCTTGTTTCCTCGAAATATGTCCTCCAAAAAGAAATTCTAATTATACATTCTACATGTATCCTTAACAGTTCATGCTATATGACTAGACTAATTATATGTTCATAATAACAACAATAACTTTGTCCTATTGGTTAGAGGGTTCCTCCCCCTTCGAGTCATACAAAAGATATAAATATGATACTAGCAGATGTCTCGGTCAATATTAAGAAGCTAGTGTTAGGTCGGCATGGTGGCAAGATAATGTGACTGGATGTGACATCATGGGACTGGGTGTTACATCATGTGACTGGGTGTTACATGATGTCATGCGATTCATTAGTGCCATACATCAGGATAAACTTTTACACTGCATATTTCTTAGTGATATGACTGCAAAATTGTTAAAGCTACGCTAAAATTACAAATCACACAAAAAAAAGCAGATGCACAAAACGTTCATAATAACACAATACACAAAATATTAATGTTACAAATATAATACTATAAAAGTCCATATAATCTTGGGACATGATCGTACCACTTTAGTTTGCGCTTTTCTGACAGTGGCCAAGAGGTCTTCATTGGATCCAAAGGCTCTCTGGTTCCAGTTGTGGATTTCTTCGTTGGTCACATGGTCAGTGTATGAGAAGCCATTGATATTGCGGAAGTTTCTCTTTTCAAAGGTTTGTGTCCTTCCTTGTAGACATTTTGTGCGTCTATGATTCACAATCACACAAACAGATAGATATGACAAATATATAATCGTGACTTCATGTCGAAAGGAGGGAGAGTAGTCCTTCTGATTCTCTGGAGAGTCTTTGTATGATACATCGCTCAGCTCTGATCAGAAGTTCGATATGTATTGGTTAACTCCATCATTCTGATCGGATAGAGAGTTAAATGAATACTTTGAGGGAAGATACGTCCCTTTTTTTAGGGAAGACATTGGTCTTACATTGATGTAGAGGATCATGAAGTTTAAGATTTATTTGACGTTTTGAATTAAATAAAAAAGATCGCACCATTTCGTGGAGAAATAAGAAGAAAGTAAAAGGCAGAAATATAACCTATGGCCTAGCTGAAGCCTTATCTCAAATTCGTGAAAGCGATTTCAAAGATGATATGAGAGATCTAGAATTCAGACCCAGACAGTCTTTGTTACCCCTGGAAAGCAATATCACATTCGAGAGACGTATACACGCTCCGCTAGAACGTTTAGAACCAAGGTCTGCAGGTACATTTTGAAGTTTTAAGATATCAAGTCAGGCGTACATTTGGAAAGTTCGAGCCAAAGAAGACAATCGTTTGACACTTTCGATTTAACACGACAGTCTAAAGTCCTGAGTTTTCTATTGACTTTAGCAGGTCATCAGGAATGGCACCTTCCAAAGTCATCAACATCATTCAACATGTTCAGCAGTCCAATGATAAAATTCACATTACAGATGGAAAAGTGACACTGTATATTGACGACGTTTTCCTTCCCAAAGCGACCAGAAACAAGAAGATGGTATTGGTGGACTATATTCGCAGCACTAAAAAGGATTAATAACCCTCAAGACAAAATGTGCTAAGCCAGAAACATTCTGGTGAGACGAACCTTTGGCGACAAGAACGACAAGCAGAATGGAAGAGAGTACCACAGTAAACTATTCCACGATCGGATTGAGCCAAACAACAAAGAGTAACATCACTTTTGTTACAGCAAGCTTACCCATATAAAGACATACCCTTTGGCATTCATGAAATGCACATATTGCAATATATACTATCCCCACTTTGAAAGTACAAGCCTTCAGGCAAAAATCTCAGGGACAGACAATATATCAACATCTATCATCACGATGAACATTTCAAGACTATTACCAATATTCCTGCTTCACAGTCAGATTTGTAGGGAATGTGACTGACTATGGGTATTACAATCGACAATAAGGCAAGCATTGTGGATCGAAATGTGAGGAATGTTTTCCCTATACACCCATCTGGACGAAGTACAAAAATGTGCATTGTTCAGCTCGTCGGCGCATTTTTGTCAGCCTTACCAGTTAACTACAACAATGAAACGGTGATTGTTAACTTCTGAGAGTGTGACATACTTGTGTACAAAGGAATACTTGCCAATAGTACCAAGGTTCATGTTTCTACAGAAAAGAAGCGATGTCACATTTGCCGCGAAGTTGTAGATTTGGAATACGATTGCTGCATTAAAACATACCAACCCCAACAAGAAAAGGAGGAAGATGACCAGAATACGAAAGTAAATTTTATTTTTCTGATTTTGAATGCACGCACGAAACAGTTAGTTCATTGCTAATTTCATTGAGAATGCAAAACGTGTATCAAAGAACCTTTATTTTGCCATTACCTCCACTGTAACAATATTTCTAGAGGACGTGAAAAGATCATTCGGTGGCCGTACATGCTGGCTGATTTTGCTCGATGGATCTTAGACCCTATGAAAGAGACGGGGAGCCATGAAGAACGTGGAGCCATGAAGTTTATCGAACGTTTCGAAGATTGATATCGCTATGCCACGGCGACCACTCACAATATATAGGGACATAATTGAGAGTTTATTCTGAATACTGTAAGGAACACCGTAAAGTGACATTGAAGACATAATTATCTCCATGCAAGTGGGAGTGGAGTGCCTAAAACATTTGGAATTAAAGAAATAGCCAAATGTTATATCCCGTACTTTTTCAATTTCGAATACCGTTCTGCCACATATGATAGATGCTTACTACCACTACGACCCTGACAACATGCGCACAGTACAGCGAGAAGCATGGTACCACACTCAGGCCTAGGACCAAATTGATTTTCAGGACGAAATTGTAAAATATTCTCGTTCCGAGGAAGACATTTTATTGCGAAGATATGCAAATTACGATAACTGTTCATGAACATATTGGGATATATTCTTTGTAAAAAGCCTGCACCATTGCCAAGGCTTGTTCCTTTCTTGTGTTGAAACGTGCAACCACGACAAACATTGTCACCTCATCTAGGGGGAACGTGTCTTGACAGAAACCTGGGCCAACTTGAAATTGTTTTAAAGTTTTTCACCTGGGCTACCAACTGTTAGAAGTGTATAACACTTATCATTTTCCCCAAGAATGAACAGTGCCAAAAGGGTGACGAGACTCAAAAATGCATTTTTGTAAACTACGTGGTTGTCTTTTTAAAACTGAAACAAGAAGTCAGCTGCTAGCCTTCTTGGTTTCAAAGACTAGAATAAATTTAAAGAGAAATACTTGGAGTAGGAAGGCATCGCTTCAGACTATGTGGTGAAATGTGAATGAAGGCAATCGTTTAGCAAGGTGATGCTAAAATGCCTGTGTGGCAAAATGGTACAGCGAACGTGTTTACCCAAGACGGAATATTTGTCTGATCCCTCTGGCTGCTTCCTAATGATTCACGACAATACCCAAACTCGTGAAAGTCCTTCTTGCAATCTTGATCATGGACTACTACAAGGAATAAATTAATATTCTACAAGCCGACCCATTTGGAAATATAATTTCGGCTTACTTGACAGCCCATACACGCGTAAAATTGTGCGAAGCTTTAAACTGTTAGAAGATCGCGTACTCTATATTGACACACACACAGTTTCATCTACATCGATCGCCTGGGTCAACAACACACTGACATCGAAGGAGAGTTCGGACATACGACTACCCCGAAGATAAGATTCTAAGTCTTACTGGTGGCGGTCCCAAAACATTAAGATTATGAATACAGGGACAATCAAGTAGAAGTGCACACCGAATGTAAAGTGACAGGATTAATTCTCAATTATCGCCTGTCTCTCAATTATCGCCTAGGTAAATGATGAACTTTGGCGTGTTGAAAGAAGCCTTGCCGTCTGGAGATGATTTAGATTTTAAAGGTCTTTGGAAAAAGTGTATCAGATAGTTTACCAGAAATAAGTATGGCTTCTCAACCAAACACTTCACATTGCCGCACGGGCACTCTAGTATAAAAATGGCTCCATGACGATAGCTAACTACAAGAAGGATGACTGCGACACAGAAAGACTCGATCGGAAAACCCAATGCGTTGAACCCACGTTGAATCAATACAACTTTCCTGTATACTATCCTGACTATTGTGATTATGCCAGTCGATAGGACACGTTTAAGAAATGGGCCAAGAATACGGAAGGGTTGTCCAATGCGAATGTTTCAGCTAGAACAAGATTTGTCTACGTGGAACCTGGGACTAGAAAGAGATACGAAGGACAGTGTTTAATATCTGGCCTGATATTTTGTATGGATCGATATGTGTATAACAATTTGGTTAATATAGAACATTCTCGATGGTCTCTGCAGTGTCTATACCTTTCTATGGCCTTTCTACCCCTCACATTCTGTTACACATTTGATGGTACCTTAGAATGTAGTACTGTCGTCCAGGAAAACAAAAATGAAGAATCCTTAATCTAAACCTAAAAAGGAAAGATTTACAAGCTCAACATTTCATTATGTCATGCATAAAAAAGGGAAAACGTCCAAGACATATAGTTAATTGTAGCTACAAACATAAATCAAGAACAATAAATTCTAACAAACAGACTTCATTCAAGTTCGGATATTCTCAAGTGGAGTGCGATGCTGTACCATGCAATGCAGTGAATAGTACACCTTTTTACTTTACTAGTTTTCATTTTCCACGTGAAATATGTGACTACCACCCTACGGACGTCATTTTGCCTGAGCAATCTACCTCAGGTTTCACCGCACCATCATCAAATGAACCTGTGAATGAAGAATAATTGTTCCATGTGCGTTTGTCTGAATACGGCGACTATTAATGTCGTTTACAACCCTTCCCAAGAAAGTGACTAAAACTCTGGGAGAACTTAGCCCCGAAGAAGTAGCCAAAGCCGGATTTATCTACTTGAAGTATGGCATAACGTCCAGTGCATCAGTTCCGGTTTGTCACTACACAAGTGGGAGCAGAAAGATTCCGCTTTCCAGGAGCATGCTTGATGGTCACCGCACTATTATACATGTGTTTTGTTGGACGACCTCAATATTCTCATAATGGATACTTTACAAGAGAACTTGTGTAGTTTGCTCAAGAGTTGGTGAAATTACACGTTTAATGCAAATAGCAATTGCAATTGTTACTTCAACAATGTTCTAAAAGCTAGACTAATTTATTTGACAGTGGATCAGAAGACTTTGGTTGCAATTGATCCTAACTTTTGCATGCTAGCCATACTGCGGAGAATTGCAGAGGATATTTTTGGAGAGGTACCGAACTCTTTTACCCGAACAAATCTCGTGATAAGAGGAAACTTCTGTGCGAAGTATGATGCGTGATATAGTGACTAAACAATTTACTCAAACAAAAATAAGTCTTCGTTGCCATTGTCTAGTTTAACCATCGTTACCAAGGTTTAGTTTAAATGAATACTATAAGAATCTACACCCGGAACAAAGAGAACAAATTTACCAAAAGTTTCTTAAAATGCAAGTCAAAAGCAAAGAACAATTGCATTCGTTATGTCACCGATGATGGAACCATTGGTACCTGTATGATATAAGAATACTCATTTTCAAAATGTTCCAATGGTCAGACATTGATAAATCACACGAGATTCAGAAAAAATTGGTACCACTCATTCTACGTACAATGCGACCACAGGAAGAGATGGAGGATGATCAATCTCTTTTATATGAACAAATCTTTGGTGTATGTATTTTATCGAAACAATTTTGGCACAGTACTGAATTAAAGCTACTTTTCTTCAAAAGGTAAATTTATTACCTTCCATAACATAGGGTATAACAATTCCTGCTACTTTCCCATGAAAGTCATTAGACTGCCATGGATTGCTAATCCGAGCAATGAGTCTAATCAATGTGGGTGTTCGTGTGGTATGTGTCTTAGTGATCTGCTTTATGGGATTTTCTTTACCAGCCGAATCATGTTAGGGTCGTTCCGATATAAATTGTGAGATATTGTGAGATACGTTCCCAGAAATCCTCTTCCGGGAGAACTCTTGTGTTCGACTGTCAGGTGTGCAGCCTCATCCGTAGAACACCGCACCTTTGTCACCCAAAATTTGTGCAGAGACTTGTTTGCATTTAACTTTAATAGATTTGAAATGTATTATATGATGTACTTAACCATTTGGTGTTATGTATTTTGTCTTTCGCATTCCATTTTAAAAAATGTGATTGAAATAAGACAGCCGAATCGTGTCTGACCTTAGTGAGTCTCTTTTGGTAATCTTCGACGAGATTTTAGGACAGACGAAGAAGAAGCTAAACGTGCACATCACCCAACATTTGCTTCAACAAAAAAATCCCATTGTTTAATCAGTCTCAATGCTGATTCAGTGGTTTTGTTTAAAACGACTATAAAAAATTGCAAATACATGTCTTAGGCAAATATGAACTCTTTGGCTAACACATGCGTGCGACGCTGAAACACATCACGCTTATTTTCTCGTGGATTAAAAGACCAACAACTACTAGTTATTTGCGATTTTTTACAGATTTGTTTCACATCTGAAGACCAGACCAAGGGCCTATTGAGTTCACGTACCGGTCAAATTAAAAAAGTCTGAAAAAACAAGGGCACTTTTGATCTGTTTCACACATCATCAATATTATGTCCTATCAGTCTCATCTTCCAGTCTAATTGACTTAGACGAAACAGTTAAACCAATCTAAAAAAGATTTTAATACCCTGATGAGAAGTTCATCATACCCCAGTGACCAAGAGAGAAAAGGGAGAAGACTTTCCCAGAGAAAACTGCGCAGGTTAACAATACGCCTGCATCAAGAATTGGTTGGATTAAAATGATGATGGCCACCCCTTTTTCCAACTAAGCATAAAGGAAAATGAATACAGAAGTAAAAACAAGAACTGATTACCCCTCTTCATACACCTTCCTCTACATCTATTGTTTGTCAGACAGGCATAGCATTTAAATGCAAAACAAACACACACGAAGAAAAGACTAGCATCCATTAACTTATTAAAAATGTCCTAGTGGATAATGTATTAGCCAGCATTTGCTACAATACACAACATTGCGCGGTTTACGGAGGATTTCAGAAATTGTGGCGTTCTGCAAACCTGATTCTAAAGTGTCCGTTTACCTGAAGTGCAACGATGGTTTCATAAACAAGGACGTACACCTTACACAAACCCATTCGACTAACCGTTTCTACATGTCACACCCGAGTGGATCCTTTTTAGCCTCTCATATGGCAACCAACAATCGTGACTACAAATATATTTTTGTGTCAATAACGTCTTTTCCAAATTTGCTTTGATCATGCCACTGATTTGCAAATCGAGCCCTGAGTTAGTGCGAGCCCTCAGACTAATGTTGAAACACAGTGAACGTCACTCTCTTTGATAGAAAACCAACAAAGGCGCCGAATTTCTGGACCATGATTTCCAAAATGAATTGAAAATACGTGACATTCAATTATTTTACCACCGAGAATCCAGAAACCAAAGCCAGCATCGATCAACGTTTTCAACGCACATTGAAAGAACACATGTAGAAATATTGTAGGGATCAACTCACTCTGAAGTACACCGACATCTTACCGCACCTGGTCAAAGCGTACAACCAATCTTACTATCGGAGAATCGAATTTGCCCCCACGAAGTGACTCGAGACACCAAAGTAACCGCCTTTGCGTCTCCGGCTGTAGCTGTTCCCAACAAAGGTGAAGGGTTTACGAATATTGCAGGCTATAATCTTAGTAGAAAATATCTGGTGAACACCTATTTCGTTCACCATGAATCGGTACCTACTCAGTATTTGTTGTCAATAGGTTATATTTTGTTAACTGTCGACATTTGTATTAAAGGTTATCTGGAACAAACGATTTTATTCACTAAAGCGAAAATTACGGTGAAACTCCGTTTCCGAAAACGATTCTCTAACGACTTGTAAGTCATGTATTCTGGGTACCGATGAGTCCACGACACACGGAACACATGGTTTAGGAGGTATCCTTAAATCTGCGTTTTGTTCGATACTTTTCATTTTGTAACTGATGGTGATAAGAGGATTGTACGAAGCCACCTGCCAGTAATCAACACTAGTCACATTATTACATACGACGAATAAACAGGAGGCAACGCTTTGTGGGCATTTGAATTCACTGCACTCCAAGGCAGCAACGCAGGATAATGCCAAGCTATAAAATCCGACCAGATTCGTGTATAATTTCCGTTTACAAACCGAAGGCCTATTGAAGCGGTGAACGTCATCTTGTGCGCCGAATTCGCCAATGCGATATAAGTCAACAGTTTAAGAGAAATCGTTCTAGACTATTAGAAAATCTTTGGAAAAAGCAGAACGATCTACAAATATAAACAAAGAGGTAGAGGTGAGTGTGATTTCAGGATGGACAGGACAAAAAGACCATTTATTCTCCTGTTTAGGCAAACACTTGTAGGAAACCATTGAAAGGTTAATCGCGAAAATTGACTATGGATGTCAAAATGATCATACCAGTCAAATTCAGAGCGATAAATACATAAGAGAGTCAAGAAGAACGAGTATCAGGATGACGTTTGGAGTTTCATCTCGGAAGAAGCAGTGTTGCATAAGTGGTATAAAAACTTGCGTGGCCATTCCTTCCCTCCGTTGACTGCTCTATAGATCCGTCACATCGAATCTCTCTTGTCCATAGTATTTAGACAGAGCGAAGAGACGATTACTTCAAATATATTTTCATTGAAAAAAGTCAGGATTGAAGTGATGACTTATCAGTTCCCGTGAAACAAGAACAATACTAAGACAAATTGGATACATAGGTACCTTATTACCGTTTCAAAAAAAGTACACCGCTTCTTGGAATTAAGTGATGTGCACTAAAGATGAACAATTTAGTAGTAGTAAAGTAGAAGGTAGTTGGTAGCCATCTATTTTCCCCACGAAGCCTGTTTAGAGTATTTTACTTTCTATGGATTACCGCCTTTGGATGACGACATCATTGACTTTATGAGAAGGAAAACACAGAAGACACTATTCAACAATATGAAATTACTAGTAATAGATTATATGGTGTGTGGAAAATATTGTGTGTTTATTCTTTATCAACCCAATATTGGATATCCATTAGAACATTTAGTGAATTATCTTGAGTGTGACTATTCTAGAAACGATGAAAATGTATGTAAATGTTTTGTGGCCGTTATGGATATCTCTAGTACAACAAGAATAATGGAACTAGAGGTATATATTTCAGAAACAGAAGAGATAACATCAGTAGAAGCAACAACATAAGCCCAAGCGATCCTTTGTGAATTGACGTGTGGACAGGAAATCTTTATCCTTCTCCTTCCGCAGAGGCAGACCAGATCCCATGGGAAAGCTCGCAGCCAGACCGGTATTCAATCTTAGATGATAAGTAATTGTCATAACACCCAACTCAAAAGCCCTTTTCGGTGCTATCCCGAGCAATCTAGGAAAGAAATATTAGTCAAATTGGGAAATATATTTGTCAGTCTTGGTGAATTTGTCTGTATGTTAGAACATAAGTCTGCCTTTAAACACCTCGTTTCCCTGACTTGTAAATAGTGTGTGAGTGTGTGTTAACAAGCTAAAATACTAATGTGCCTATATGTATGAGTGATATTCAGGTGTGTTCTTTTAGGTCCGTTCTTTCCCTGTTTTTAGTTATGTTGGAATGGGTATTATTAGTTTGTTTGTGTAAGAGAGATTATTTACGTCACATCCGTACTTCAGGTATATACACTGCAGCATCCCTCGGTCTGGCAGACCCATCGTAGACTCGTCAAATAAAGAAGGATTAGCAGATTTATCAAAACCGTTGAAACTTCAAACGCATCTGCAGTAAGCCAATGTAATCTTGGATGATCTGGCTATGGAGGCAAACCAGGATCGTGCCAGGATAGAAGAGGATGAGAAAGAAAAAGAAGAATGAAGATGACCTGGAAAAAACAGAGACCTTTCCTCACCTATTAGTTAGGCTTACGTGTGAGATCAAGAATGAGGTAAGAACACCAACGACACCGCCACTACCACCAGTACTAAAATCAGATGTCCGCATGAATGAAATCAGGGAAGATTTGGAAGGACTGCAGCAAGAGAGGAAGCGGCAGAGTCCTCATTATCCTCGCGTGGGGAATAGAAAAAGAAGAGAGGAAGTCTACACTATCCCTCAGAGAGGGAATTGGGATGATGAGACCACTCAACCACCAACTGTATTCCCAAGAACAAATGTCGAGAGGGCTACTGACTTGAGTCACCGTTGCGTGTGTTGTACCCGGCCTGTGAGGTGTCCCAATAACCAGGTGCATCTTAGGTTCACAAAAACAGCCCTTCTCGGGGCTAACCAGATCTCTAGAATAAAGAGACTAATCAAGTTGCCATAAGGTAATTGTGTGTATTTTTGTTTTTGTGTGTATGTGTGTTTCTTTGCGATTGTATGTGTCTGTGGGTGTGTTTGTGTGTCTTTGTGTGTGGGTGTGTGCGGGTACGTTTGTATGTGTTTGTGGTTTTTCCTTTGTTTTTTTTTCATTGAAAACACTGTCTCTGCTCAATGGTTGTTTGTTGTTTCACTTAGCAAAAACACTTGCTCCTAAACGTAAAAAGTTTAGCATTCGTGTATACTGTTTTGTTTAAAAAAATACTTTTGATTAGCACTCTCATCACTGTGGATTATTTAATAGGTGAAACGGGGAGTTGGTAATAGTGTTTGGTTCCCTTTACATCCGTTCTTTATCCTTTGCCAATTGCGCTATTCAACACAGAATAAACGAAGAAGCCTTTTAACAAATTTACAAATCGATGACATTGTTAGAGGCGGTGGATGGCCTGGAAATGGTGGGGTAGTATGTTGAGAATGAAGTATTGTGGCAATCGACCTCACAGACTCAAGATGGAGCTAATTAATTTGAATAAGGGAAGGGACAGACTGAGGGAGCTAATTAAACGGGAAAAAACAAATGGAGGATGAAGACGATAACTAATAAATCAGAGCTTACAATGATAAGCTTGTTAAAAAGAGAGGAAAATGAAAATAGAAAATAAAAGGAGATAGAAGAGAAGGAAAAAGATAATTTAGAAGGAGAACAAATGAGTTTCTAGTTATGAAAATAAGATGTTGATAGAGGAGAAAAAGACAAGGCATAAGTTAGAAGAAGAAACCTAAAGGTCCTTTTGAGGGCCACCCCATTGCCTCCAAAATATACCATTCTCTCTTCCTAAAATCTTATTTGTCGATATTTTGTGCGATCGATTTATGTTCACTAATCATTATTTGTGTATTTATTTACTTCTCTCTATGCCTCTATACATGTGTCTTTTGTACCTAGAGTAACCCATATTCATCTTCGCCCGACTGAGGTCAGCCACGCGCAAGATTTTTAACATTGCCCAGTATCATGACCTCACCCCTGTTCCACTTCAAGTGTCTCTAAACAAATCCAATATGTTTTGTCGCTATACAGTCTCAATATTCCATATGTTAAAGTCCCCTTGTCTCCAAAGTAGAAACTACAAAATTTAACATAGAAGTCTCATTGTGGCTAAAATATCCCCCTTCACTACTGCTACTCTCTATCATATATGTATGTTATTGTTGCAAATATTTATAAATGTTATCCTTTGATTTACTCAATGAATTTGATTCTACGTCAATACTAAAAAATAGAAAGTTTCTCCACGTTTCATCGTTCCACAAATACTTATTGAGGCCACGTTTGGAAACTGAAGTCTGAAATGACCTCTGATTTCTGTACGAATTTTACACGATATAATTGTAGGGTGTAATTTGCTTTGTGTCATTGGGATTACAGCTGGAAATGGGATTAACAGTTTACACGTGTTTTGTTTATTCGCTTAAGATACGATAAGATTTTTTTTTATTTTCAGACTGTATTGTCCATATATCTCAATTAAAATACGGATATAAAGTAAAACACTGTAAACATAAAAGAACAAAAATTATAATATGTACAAGTATATATATATATATATATATATATATATATATATATATATATATATATATATATATATATATATATATATATATATATATATATATATATATAACAATTTTTTGCGCCCTGCATTGTTAAAAAACGAAATTAAGTGACACATTGAAAGTGTAATTTGTTCCATCTACTAATAATATGAGAATTTAAATGGATGTCATAGTTCCAAAGCGATTTTAATATATAGTTCTCACTATTAGATAGTCGCGTTATCATTGAGAATACATACTTTCTTATTATGTACTCAAAACTGAATACATTATAATTTACAAACATGTTAGAGGCATTGTTCCAACTAGGAAGACCTAATAGAAAGTGAAGAATATTATGATAAACAATTACTAGTTTTCATTTCATATTTTCACTAAAGTTTATCCACAGTGGAGCACATTACATAGTGCAGCAAAACGATTTGAATAATCTAATTTTGATACTCAATGAACAAGGCTTAAATTTGCGTAGACGCATGTTTGTTAGAGTACACAAATATCGATAATGTCTTATCATATCTTCATTATCTGACTGAATGGATTTCAAAATATGGCCAAAATACATATAACTGTCGACATACGTAATAGCATTGCAATTAAGATGTACAGAGGGAGGTGAATATAATTTAAAAGAGGTTGGCTGAAAGACAATTCATACTGATTTTTGTGTATTATAGATGATATCATTCTCTAAAGCATATTGTTCACATATCTTCAATAATTTTCATAAACCTGCGACAGACGGACATAACGTGATATATCATCAGTAAAGCTATTTTTTTAAGAAATAGCCCGTTTGGTGGCGGACGTAACCGTACGTTACAATGCCCGATATACGATTGAACTCATATATGTAAATATTAAATAACATAGAGGAAAGAATACCTCCCTGCCTCACCCCATTGGTTACAAAGAAAGCGCTGAATATTACACTTCCTCATCGCACGTATGGCAACTATTTGACACACCAGTTGACTAAAGTATGAACAATGTATACAGGTATTTTAATTTCCAGCAACTTTTTAAAGAGTGTCCAATGGTTGATCCTATCAAATGCCTTAATAGCGTCTAAATAGCATGCAAATACTGGGCTGCCATGTTCCACATAATAACTGACGGTTTCCTTAAAGACATATAGACATAAATCTGTAGAATGCTGCTTTTTAAATCCAAGCTGATTATCGGAGATTATGACTTCGCATCTTTGTAGTATGATGCATTCGAATATTTTGTGAGTATTAGTCGTAAGAGCTATAGGTCTGTAGTTATTGTTGTCCGCTAGATTACCAATTTTGCTCTTTAGCAGCGATATAATTGTAACTTTTGTGAATCATCTGGTACAAAGTTATGCACAAACATACAATTAAAAAAAAACATTCATAGCCCATGAAGTCTAGTGTCTGAAAATTTAAAATGTTCCACATATAAAAAGTCTGATCCCGGACATTTACCACCTTTTTGTCTTGCTTTTGCATTTTGAATCTCAAATAATGTGATTACCTCAATATGAGCAGAAGTAACAATTCATTGCTGAAGTAACACGCTTCTTATTCGATTCCTTTTTGACACTATTGAGTAAGTCTTCAACATGATTTTTCCACATGTTGGATATATATTTTGACCATGTCACCCATCAATGTAGATTGGTAGTTTATTGGAAGTTTTAATACTTTGATAAACATTTTCAAATTTTTGTGCTAGTGAGTTCGCTTTATCTTTTTCTTCGTCATTCTTGCATAACCTAAGAGCATGCTTAACTTATGCTCTTGTTTGGCACATTCGGTTACTAATTGTTCATGACGAGGTTTACCGTTATCACGCCACATTATGTAAGCATTTCGTACAAAGTCGTTGAGTTCTTTGATACAGTCATTCCAGCCTGGTACAGCCCGGTGGCCACGTTTGGATTTGCTAGTAAATCTATTACTGGATTTCGATAGAGTGCTTAACGAGAATGCATAGTTATTCATATTAAATTCATCTTTGTATTGTCTGGGTTTTAATGCCATTGAACTTGTTAAATAAGCACATCGTCATCTAACTGGCTAATTGATTCATGTAGTCGACTCTCTATATTCTCAAGGGCATACAACCCCACAAAAATTCAAATTGTATGCATTACTAGACCAATTATCCATTGCAAACAACTATTGCTCCAGTGGCCTAGTTGCTAGAGCGTCCGCCTTAAATGCCGAAAGTCGCGGGTTCGAATTGTGGCCGAGTCATGCCATATAAGTTTTTTTTAAAAAAAAACTGGCACTAGCAACTGCATCGCTCGGTGTTCTGCATTAAAAGGCTTGTGTTAGGACAGGTTGACCTGATGTCTGGATAATAAGACATGGTGAGACATGATGCTACGTAACTGATACATGGTGTCCCTGTGCTAGACATCACCATAAACTGCCACACTGCATATATCATAACGATATAACTGAACAATTATTAAAGCTACTTTAAAAGTCAAAATCACTCACAAAGACACAAACATAGATCAATATAATTCTGAACTCGAATATATTATCAGAAATCTACGGATATGCGTTTAAAGAATCATAAAATATCGCTTGATGCTCTGAGACCCATCTGTATGACACATTTAAGATAAATGAGCGATTTAATTTTCTGCAACGTTACAAACATTGCATTGTTCATACAATCTGATTTGCGAAATCAGATTAGTCTCATATCAATTAAAATACTCTAGTCAAAAAGCTAATACGTTTTCCATTTTACATAATATACACCGCTGTAATTTTTCAATATAAAATATTCTTACATAAACGAAATCAATTTGTTCCAAAGTAGTTTAAACTTGAAATAAAGTATTTTCACAAAAAGGAAATCTCGACAAAATATCGTTCATTCACGACCAATTATCCTATTACTTAGTAGCTTCCTGGTTTGTATATTTTCAAAAGGATAATCTCAGCAACGACCATTGTATGGTCATAGCTGTAATCAATAAAGTGGTGTTGTAGTTGAGGTTTGGGACGCTAAACGAGACCATCACTTACGGGGTTCATGATGGATAGACCATGTTTGTTTCCTGTAGGATGGTAATAATAGGGTTTGCTGGTTACAGATCTATGTCAAAACTATCTAATTCACCTGATCCTTAGCTTGTTGGCGATTGGAGGGTTGGGAGCTCGCTTACGTGGTTTAACTCAATAGCGATCACAAGGTAAAGCCATTTGGATACAACATATACATACATCACAAAAAATCTCCAACCGCTATTAGCATGCAACGAAATGTTCCCTAGCATACTTATATGAATTATGATAGGGCACATTCCGGTTGGGATAGAGTTTACACTAACCTTGTATGGCTGGCTGCCAATAAGACGAACCTTCGGATAAAATTACTACATATTAATTCACAATTGTTGCAGACAGTTAAATAAATATCTCGCACGATGTCTGTTTTATTGGCCATATTATTTTATATAATTAGTGTTTCAATACAATTATCTTTCAAATTCCACCAAAGTGTATGGGAGATTTTTAGTGCTTGTGTCTTGGTATATTTGTTAACGTATTCTCATGCAAATGCCCTCGACGTTCTATAGACCCGTTCTAGTCTTCCTCCATTTTCTCCCCCACGACTACTATTATGTCGACTTCGACTGTCTCGACTCAGTGTAGCAGAATTAAAACCGAGTGGGTTTTCTCCGTCTTTATTAAATGTATAACACAAACACAAACTGATGAATGGTTGGGATTTATAAAACGAAATACTCGACATATGTGTGTGAATACAAAAAAATACCCTGATTCTAACTTCTATCATAAAATTGATCCAAATCACCCTACCCACACTCATGAAATGATACAGAAAGAAAATAAATACAAAAATATGATTCATTGCCTCTAGCCTAAAATGAGAGGTACACCATGTATTATATGAAATGAGATTCACGTAATCCCTTGAAACACATTAAGCTGTGAGATCCACACAATTTCTTAAGATACTACAAAGGAAAATGAGCAATATTTAAATAATGTTATTACTATTGTTTCGACTAAACAATATTGTGTTGAACTAAATACACAAACAGATGAACACACATCACTGTAAACTGGAATACGGTAGTATTTACAATATGTTACTCTACAGTTTATTCAATATACAAACTGAAACTCTGAAGTTTCACTAGATCCCTTTTTTATCGATCCACGTTCAGACACTTTATGATGTATTCATTCACATACATATACACATAGACGGCATGCCGCAATACAGATAGCTACATCCAACCATAGATAGCTACAGTTAGCTCTTATCTGACACTGAATCTCCCAAAAGACATCGTCAGCCCCAATAAGACAGTCAGCCCCAATAAAACATCATCAACCCCAACAATGTCAAAAAAGCTCCCATAATGTCCAATAAGCTCCCATAATGTCCAATAATGTCCAATAAGCTCAAGTAATGTCTAATAGGCTACAACAAAGCCTAAATATTTATAACGATGGGTTCTGAACTAAAATGTTAATAACAAAACACACAAGGTAACAAAGCTTCATCACCCGACATAACATAAAACCGATAAAAATTTTCACAAATCAAATAAATCAAAACTTTGACACTTACCCCAATGGCCTAAGACGATAGTGGAGAATACGCACACCACTGACAAAATTCAAATGTCTTGTTTCTCAGTTCGAAATGTATCAAGCTTAAATCCATAGGATTGAATAATAGTTAATGTCAAATGGTCATGTATTCCATACTTTCCGTGACATTTTTCCGCGTATAGTTTCGAAATTATTTTACCTGGAGAAGAGTGATTCATCCAGATACCGTTGTATGCCTGAACAAGGAATAAAGATGGAAATAGATTCAATGCAAAACCAAGTTATGTATATCCTTATTCTTTCACACTCTATTCTCAATACCGTCTCCAACTCTTGAAGGCTTGAGACCCAATGGAACCGGAATTTTTTTCTATGTCCCCTAAAATGCTTCATGTGGCAGCAAAAGGACGGTCCAATCTTTTCCCTTATATCCTTTCCTTTCCCACTACACATATCATATCATGAGATAAAGGCTATTAAATGTCTTCGGTCACCCATTCGTTCAGATTGAGATATCCATACGTTCCTGCATGGTAAAGAAGTCACAATACCGAACGGAATAAATTACTTATTTACATACATCAATAAATTCCGTTACATCAGTACATAATCCTAATCCATTTATATTATACAATATCACAACAAACACATTTTTGTACCTTACAAATATCCATCCACTGATATATGCATACTTCCATAGTAACTAATCTTACATACTTCAGCCATGTTTTCAAATTCACAATAATATGCGCGAGTGACAATGCCTATTGCAGTTGAAGCAGAC
>JAEAOA010002338.1:777500-802500 GCA_016746295.1 Potamilus streckersoni | reverse complement strand
TCCATGGAAAAGGAGCTAGTAAACAGATTCGCGTTGTCCCTAGAAAAGGAGCTTGTAAACTCATTAGCGTTGTCTCTAGAAAAGCACATACCAAGTATTATAATAGTATTTTTCACAGTTGCAAACTGAGCGGAAGCTCACTCATTTTGATTAGGCATCTGACCTGAACGTTTCCGAATATGAAAACGGCTTTCTGTGTGACAATTGACAATTATCAGTCTTCTTCTAATATAACATACTCTCCAGAATTTCAATGTTGTTCAATTCGATTATTCTCCCTTTTGATGTCTATTAACATCAAATGTAATTACATTTAAATTTTTAAGGTGATTAATTCATTATTGTTCGTTTTAATATTCCCCGTATATAGAAGACACTGAACCATCCCATCGACTACCTCATAATTCTGTATATGTGCACGAAACATTACACGGAATACTGATTAACATTATTACATCATATTATAATTCTCAACACAACAAAGAATTTAGTATTGGCTGAGAGAGAGAGAGAGAGAGAGAGAGAGAGAGAGAGAGAGAGAGAGAGAGAGAGAGAGAGAGAGAGAGAGAGAGAGAGAGAGAGAGAGAGAGAGAGAGAGAGAGAGAGAGAGAGAGATTTGTTGTGCTTTGGGTTCATAACGAAGCTTTACCAATTTTTCAGTCATATCGCTTACGATGTCTGCTGTGTGCCAGTTTATAGTGATGTCTAGCACTGGGGCATAATACCGCAGACATGCAGCATGATGTCCCACCCAGTCACATTATCATGACACCTGGTCGACCATACCTAACACTAACCTCTTAATCCTAAGCCGCGTGCGAGGCACCTGTTAGTACCATTGTTTTAAGTCTTTGATATGACCCGGCCAGGGATCAAACCCATGAGCTCCTGCATCCGAGGTGGACGCTCTAACCACTAGAGAGAATGAGAGAGAGGAGAGAGGGATGTAAAATAAAAGAACCACCGTAAATTATATGTATTGTAATACATATAATTTACAATTATATGATTCAGTAGGAATCATAAAAATACTTGTTTGGGCGTGTATTTATTATTGTATATTCATGCATATAAAATAATAAATACATGCCCAAACATTCTTAGCCACACCAATCTACCCACTCACACACACAAACATACACACACAGACACACAGATAGACAAATATATAAGTATATGACCATTCACATATTCATGTTACCAATGGATTCAGCATTCACTTAATACAGATTTTATACCTCATTTTACAATATTTACTTCCTTGCCTCGATTATCCACGAGTAGTTTAACTTATTTTTCCTTTCTAATATGCACAGCAACAAAATACACGAGGTCTTACCTCCTTATTGCTGTTTAATTATGGGAATTTGTTAAAAAAATGTGATTGTAATTTTTAAACATACCACGAGTCATTCAAATAGATGTTTGTATATGTACCAAAGTCATCAATCTTGTTCTGTGTATAATTGATGTATGTATATTATTTGCTCTGACATATAATACAGCTTCATTTATTTATTTATTTATTCATATTCGGTTTATCTTTGTTAAATCTACATTGATATATACATGATTTCAGTTGCAACAAAGGTGATCTCTTTTGATTTTGCCTAATACTTCAAGATTACGTTCTATTTTTGAAACGTTAAAATTTTGCAGATGGTTATACTTACTCCTTATCCAAGAGGCCCTGAGTGGCCGAGTGGTCTAAAGCGCTGTCCGTTACGGATCACTGCCATCTCACCTCTGTCTGCGTGTGTTCGAGTCTAGGATTCGGCTAATGTAGATATGTGAGAAAGCTTGCCAGTAGCTTCTCGTGGGTCGGTGGTTCTTTCCGGTGATTTCCCGGTTTCTTTCTCCACCATTAATACTGGCCGCCATGAATAGCCTATCTTGTGCTAAAAATGGCGTTAAGCCCAACAACAACAACAACAACAACAACAACTCCTTATCCACTCGAACAAATTATAAATAAGTCCGTTTCGGAACAGTTCCAAACAAGATGAAATAACATCTCTAAGGAGTCATCAAATAAAGAGCAAATGGTATCGACTTTACCAATTGTGTTCAACATGCATTTGTTGCATTACTGTAGTTTTAACACAACATCTATTCAGGCACAGATTTGATATGAAAAAGCATGAAATTTAATACTTGTTGTACCTTTATTCGGTAAGACTCTATTATCTATTCCATAACAGTACTGGTTTTGGCATTGCTAATCAACTTTTAATGTATATTTTTTACAACTCTTATATCTTAATGAGCAAAATTACAACATTATACAAACATTATATAAAAAATCATTTAAGTAATTTTAGAAATACGTTTGTTGGAAGACAGAATAAGAACACGACGGCTCTGAACATGCCCTGAAAAGCTAAACAGTTGGGAGGCATTCCAAGTGGATTCCAAACATCATCTATATTAATTATGCATCGATTTCAATGACTAAACCATTTTGTCTAGTGTATGCACATAACACTAGAATTTCCAACTTCATCCATATTGTTATCTGGATTAAATGTATTACATAAATATAAGTTACAAATTCAACAGCCCAGAAATATTCAAAGTTGTTATCACCTGTGTCATTAAATTGCTGGCAAAAGTAAAATAAAAAATAAATAAAACTGTCTAGATCTTGCATGGAAATGACTTTCGGCACATAAAACTTTAAATAGACATTATCTTTTCCACCACCACACCCAATACAAAATTTTGGAACAGTACATGTCTTTATTTGCGTTTGGTCCACTTAAAAAACAGGTGAGCAATATTGGTTAGGGTCTGGATTTCACAACTACAAGTTTTTTTTTTTAATTTGGCAAAGTATTCTTTATGACAATTTTTTTTAAGAATACGTTTGACTTTATATTTTTGTTTTCATTATTGAACTTGATCATGTCATCTTACTCCTTTTAGAAGGCAATACCTGTATACGTGAAAATAAAATGTACTTCAATATAATATTAAAAATATTAAATTCTTGGACGTACATTATAATACATTCAGTAGTACTTCCTCCATTTGTTATTTTATTGTTCATTCTGAGTCCAGAAATTTTCAATATTTTTAGATGACTGCTAAAGCTAACTTAGGAAACATATCTGAGCTCTCTACGATCGATTTGCATGTACTTTGAAATTTTTTATTCTGTTAGTTTTTAATTATACGTATATATATATATATATATATATATATATATATATACATATATATATATACATATATATATATATATATATATATATATATGTATGTATATACATATATATATATATATATATATACATATATATATATATTTTTAGCACATGTGAAGATAGAAATGTAGAGGTTTACAAACGCAACGTTTTTGTGTTTATTTGTTTCTCGTAACTATGTTTTGTATTTGCCTTTGAAAAAGACTCATTAAGAGTCGAAAGCGCTTAGGCTAGTTAGTTAATAGTTTCGTACTGTTCGTCGTCAGTTTATTGCATCTATATATATATATATATATATATATATATATATATATATATATATATATATATATATATATATATATATATATATATATATATATATATATATATATATATATATATATATATATATATATATATAATATTTGTGCATGTGTGTGACCACAAGTTGTATACAATATGTGTGTCTGTGTGTGTATGTGTTTAAGTTTAATCCCTGTGATATCTAAAATTTTCCGACTCTGATGGACTAATATCTCTGCATACAAAACAAAAAAAAAACTTAAAATACACGATTATGAGGCTTGGAGGTCAGGTATTTTACCACGAAATCTTTTCGATCTTTAGCATACAAATATTATAACAAGCACAATGTATTTACATAAAACTCGACCCATTCGGTATTGCATTGATATACAAGTATATCAGAGTCTAATATTTTACATACATCTTGATCAATTCGGAAATAAGACAGTACGAAATATAATCTCAGGGCTTATATAGAATTAGATCCATGCAATTATGCAGTCATAAGGGAAACAACCTTAGGTCCAACTTCATCCATTTCTGCATTACATACATGTATTCTCACTTCAACTATATAAATGACGGGGTTAATGGAATAAACATTCCATGGTGCAGCCAACGTGTCTAGATGTTTGTAAATTTAGGAAGACTACGCAAGAGGATTGATCTTTAATTATTCGGAGTCAAGTAGTCTAATTCCTTTTTGTCCTCACGATATACATTATGTAACTACACAAGTGTAAGTCCAATATCCAACGAAGTATCATCAAAAACTAATATTAAATGTCGATGGAAATCGGTTGATGCTCAACTTCCAAAATGCAGTTCTCTCGGCTTACACGATCGAGGGCATCAGTTGTGCTCAACTTAATCAAAATACAATAATCACGGCTTACGAGATTCAGCGTATTTTCTGTATCTTTTTTATTTATTGACAAAGATTAAAATGGTATACATTTTGGAAATCTTCATATTTTAATTTCCTGTAATATGATTTTATTTTCTCAATAATAAAAACCCTGGGGTATTCTATTGTTTCCATTCTAATATATGGAGTTATGCGTTTACTCAAAATCAGTCTACGTCTCTGCATTACAAACGTATGATAATCATAATAAATGAACGGTTACGAATTCTCGTGCATTAGAAAGAGAGAAATTTGAATCTCTTTTTAACTGTCACATAGGATTTTACAATAAATTCAATTTCCCAAACAAAATAAGCAGATGTGGAGGGAATCATTGTCATTGAAAATGTGGCCTCCTGTCGAAGTAATATAAAAACCCATTTGATACCTTGACGAAAATACAAAATTTAATATTAGACTCCACCAGTCTACAGATTGATATATCATAATTTTATATATTTGCTTGCCCGTTTGCTTAACTAATACATATAGTTTCTAATTTGTTTTAAGTGATCACGTCGTACTTGTTAATGTTTGTTGCATATATATATATATATATATATATATATATATATATATATATATATATATATATATATATATATATATACATATATATATATATATATATATATATATATGCATGCAAAAGTTACATTATTGATTCCTCTCTGTCCATGTCAAAACCTCGTTATTAAGAGCACTGCTTCTTTCTAATTGGAAATTTAAGCATTGACATAATTTAGACAACCTTGTTTATAGCGAGAAAACATATTCAGAAATTATATTATATATGTTCTAAAATAATCTATGATTACAACTTGCTTTATAATGCTCATGATTATGTTTCGTTGCTGTTGTTTTTATTTTGATTTTTGTTTTTGTTGTGATACTGTTCTTACCGTTTTTATCGAAAATCCGTAAAAGTGTTCATCGATTAATTATAATTGCAATTACTGTACCTCAACACTATACCCAAATTATAATCCGGTTATATTTTTATGTTCTTCTCATTGACTTTTAATAATCGAATTATAGGTCACAAATCTTGTTATTTTAAACAACCTAAATATCCGACCCAACTTGGTAGCAACAGCTACGTCAACACCTTAGTTATTGACATGGAGGTTGCGTAATGATTTTTTTTTCAGTTTCTTAGCGCAAGTAATACATTAAATTTTAAATATTGTGATTTAAATATAATTAAAATCATGTAATTTAACTTTCATATTTTAAGCATTTGTGTGTGTGTGTGTGTGTATATATGGAATTATATATTATACACAATGTGAGTTTGTCAGATGTCTGTGTAAAGGAGTGTGGTGTTGACCGCTGTGTAACAATGAACCATCTGTCCACGAAGAAGGCACCCATAGTAATATTTTAGTGTAGATGCAACATTTATTACCTAGGACAATATAAATCATTCCAATTAAAATAGTCACAGACCTTGTTTTACCTAAATATTTTGAGCTCTTTAGCATGTGAATTCACACTTACGTTTATAATCTCGACACTTTCCCCAGGCGGAAAGATAGCATCGTCAAAATGTCTTAATTATCGTGATAAAGGCACAACTGGAATACTACATATTTTATAACATTTGACTTTTCATTAACCACTAATGGTGCATGTAAGTCTTGCTCAAATTTCCATATTTTATGATTGATTAACCAAAGATATTGGCAACACATGCTGCATCAGTCTGAAGATTCTTATCTTTTATTGCTTTTTCAAAGTTTATTCATATATTAGCAATGGATTTAGTTAGATTTAATCTCGATTGGATAGTTTCTTATTAACTTTGAAGGGTGGAATAAAGAGATCAATGCAATTTGGGGGAGTTGAGTCTGATATTAATCCTTATCTGCTACAACTGCATCACATTCATCTCAGAGGTACAACATGCCACACCTGGATGTAATTTTTCTGACTATATTGCACCGCTTCTTTCAAATCTTTCGTATTTCCGGGTCTGGCATGAACTTGTGCAAGGCCACTTTTTGCCAATCTATCCACTTATAAATATGACTGGAACAATGCGACAAAATATTTCTTTTGTTGACATTTTAATAGTCAAACGGATCAACGCGCACTAATCTCATGAAATCGATACTTTCTGGAAGATGGTTTCACAGGCTTCTCCGATGCAAACTAGTGCTGTCCTAAGGGCCAATAATTCAAGTTTTCACATTCGTCTATAGGCAAATACCAAAAAATGGAATGCATAGGAATAAAAACCGCATCAATTTATTTCAAAAGTTTTAAACTCAATGTAAAAAGTAACATATTCATCAGTCACATATTCATCATTCCTAGAACATGTTGTCATGCTCAACAAATTTATCAGGGGTAAAACAATTAGAGAAAAAAATGGACCAAACATCCCGATAGTATAAAACCATACATAAAAATCGCATCTGTTTCTTTGTACTAACAGACACATGTAATTCGAGATAACCTTGACCTTAGCATTTTTAGGTTTAACGTGTCCATTCCTACAATATATCCTAGAAATGTTACACAAGTAACTGAGAACTCAAGTTTAGATAACCTGATTGTCAAACTTTCGTCACTGCGTCTGTCAAAGAGTTCTGGAATTATGGCTAGATGTTCTTTCCAGGTGTCGTTGCAGATAACATTATCTATGTAAGCATCACATGATTCTAGACAAGAGGTACTCATGTACATTAAACGTTTAAAAGGTAATTGACGAATACTTCGTCCCAAACGGAATCATGTTGTAATGATAAAGTCCATCTGGAGTCGCGAGTGCCGAAATTTCCTTTCCTCTTTCCGTTAACGGAAATTGGCAAGATCCTTTCTGAAGATCAAATTATGTAACATACCTGGCATTTCCAATTTTATCAATGCAGTCATCGACTATTGGTAATGAAAAAGAATCTGTTTTAGGTACGTTTCCCTTCCAATAATCAGTGCACATACGGAAAGTTTTGTCCGGTTACGTAACAAAAATACATAGTGAACTGCAGTCACTTTTACTGGCCTCTATGAAATAATTCTGACAGAATCCGAAACAGTTTTAACCAAAACATTCTTTTCAATCAAATACTGGACAAAATGCTCATTATTTCTCGATTTGTTAAAGAAGATTCTGCCTCAGAAAGGTCAATTTGTTGGCAAGTTCAAGCAATTCGTCCTTTTTCAAACTATCCACCTGCTCCTGGTTAGGATTTGAATAATAAATTTCCACTGTTGACGACATTGTAAAAAGCCTGTTGATTTCAATAAAGATTACTAAAATATGTGAAATAATACTTGCGATTTAAAACATTCTGAAAACTAAGTGAACTTGAACTTAAAAAAAACCAACAAAAAAACAACAATTTTCTGAACTATTTTAGACCAAAAATCATATATCCCGGATGAACCAGCAATTTTCTTGTTACGAGCCTAGGCTCATACAAAAGTAACAAGAAATGAGTGAAGACAACAAGCTTTTTAAAAGTTAGCAAAATAACGTTCCCTAGAAAAGCAAGATGAAAAGAAGAAAAAGAACTTACGGTTTAAGAATCAAATCCAAATTAATCCAAGAATTAAAAATATAAGTCATATCAGCAAAAGATCGTAAGCGAATCAAAGTTACAATCACGATGAAATTCAAATTGTAAGGGTTTACGTATGACGTAGCCTTCAAAGTCATGCCGTTTCAACCGTTCCTTGTCTTGACGAATCACAAAGAATAATAATAAAGTTTGGAATTCCTAATAAACTTCAATAAATGTCTTTGTCCAATTGTTTCTGCAAAAAAGACCAAGCACAGGAATATTTGATTTAATGATGTTTAGTGTTCCTGCTGGACAGGATGAGCGTCATTTTCACCTGCTGTTAAATAACTGTACGCGTTAGGAAAGAAATATACATATAACATAATAGAAAAGAAAATAAAGAATTACTAACAATAGATCTAGACATACATTGTTTTGATAAGAGCCCATTTATTGACAAAGCTTTTCATCCAACGAATCTAATTTAAATCTCTTTCTTAAAGTCGTTTTAAATTAAGATGGTAAGTATTAGTTTATCCATAACTTGGATGTTATCGACATCCGCTGGACATTCTACCCGTCATAAAGAATAATTATCTTAATACAGAAAAAAGTTAAATAACTACTGCACGTTTATGACATGCATAGGAAGGAATAAAATTACGTGTGACATGTTTTCAGTGTTAAGAGGGTAAACGTCAGGAGTATCAAAGGATTGACAAAATTTAACTGACTTGCATTAACACGGCAGTCTAATTTGTCAATCACTGAACCAACCTCGTCGATAGTTATGTTTAAATATTTAATAGGACAATGTATTAAAAGAATTAGTAAGCAATTTGTTATATATATATATATATATATATATATATATATATATATATATATATATATATATATATATATATATATATATATATATATATATATATATATATATTTCAGAATTGCAAGCAGTGGCATGGCTAACGTTGACTGACTAGGTTTTTTATATTTTATATTAATTCTATTCTTAAATTTACCATAAGCCTGACCATTGATATTACCAGAACTTTCTAGGGATAAGTATGTGACCCTTTTACTGACTTTGTCCTCGGAGTTTGTTTTGTTTTATTAGGGTTCACACAGTTTCACATATGTAGGTACTAAACAAATATAGTTTTATATTTTCATATCTTTAACCAGCTCTTATATATGAATTTTGACTTTTATACCTGGGATAAAATCAAGCAAAGAAATCGGATTACTGACAATTCTTTGTCAGTGTGAAGTTTGCCAGGCTTTTAACGTAATGTGCTCTATGCTTATATTAAATCGCCCTGCAACGTCCTTAAGACTGAATCAAATATTGCTGTGGATGGAGATTGTAAATTAGTTCAAAATTTGATTGATGTCTCATGACTAAAGGATAAGTTAAACGACAAGCAACATCACATATTAGAGTTATAGTTTGAACTGAAGGCGTTGGTTATGATAAGGGGCAATTATGGCTTACGCAATACAAATAAAATGATGATTCTGTAAGTGGGCGACTACAATGTCAGTCTCCATTTGGATCCGTCCTGAAAATAGAACAAATTATGTGGCATCACACAGAAAAATCGGAATGGAACAGCATAAAAAGTATGGAAGGATTCTTCGTCGCGTTGAAATGAAATATGGTGCATTAGAACGGCAGATATAATACATATAAAATTCAGATGCCGCAAAGGGCGACCACAGTAAAAAGGCATCCAATCTTGCGGTGTCATTAAGAAAACACAGAGTGTAACAATAGATCTTGTGCTGAAGGTCTCTTCGAAGCATCGACATGAAATATCGGGTATAGGAATTCCTTCATGACATCTGAGATACTAAATTGTTCATGGGCGTCACTAAGGGGAGATAAATTACATCCGATGCGAAGTAAAGCTGTGTATGGTGGATGTGGGTACCAAGGTCTATGTGCTGTTAGCAGCTGTATGATGGTGCAGCCGAGGCTCCTAAAGTAGTATTAATAAGTTTGAACTGTATTAATTCTCATTAATTTGCCGTATAACAACGAAACAGGGTATAATGAATGATAAACGTTTCTGCTATTCAAAATGTTAAGCAGAAGTTTTGAAGTTATATCAACATAAGTAGAGCTTGTTAATTTATGCACGGTACACTCCAGTCATCATATTGAAAGAGACAGTTGTAAATCATTTCACGTTATGATAATATTAAAAGGATAAACTATTGAGCCGTAATCAGACATTAAAGGCCCAGTTAGTTATATTAACTCTATCTAGTTATTTTCAACATTTACCTACATTTTTCATTTAGCACTATGTAGAATCGAATGTGGCATGTAGCTGTGAAACTCTGAAACATATGCTACTTCACACATAAAAGGAATAAACATTGTTATAAAACTTGAAAGTTTTAAATAGGCTTTTAATCCAATGTAAAGCAAGTCTTTAACCGAACGAGTCACTGATGGGAAAATAGGGAATACACACAATCTTGTTCATATGATAAACGTATATGCTAATTACCAGATATCCACCTTCGCGTTAGACTGTTCTCCTTTCGCAACTTCTGGTGAAGCCCAAAAACAGGACCCCAAGATAGTTGTGCAACCTTTGTTCGCAAACCGATGAGTTTCTAGTGTAGCCGAAAACCCTATATCACACAGCCTGGCGTTCATGTCACCATCAAGAAGGATGTTGGAGGCTGGATAAAGAAAGGGCATAATGGTTATAATGAAACATATCCAATATTTGTGTTTATTTTCGTTATGACAGACATTACGATGTTTGGATAAATAGGCCCTAAAATAGGAAGACATCAATGGTTCTGTGCGTATGGCAAATTAACAGTGTGTATTTCGATCTCGAAGTGAGTTCAATTTACAAATATGAAAAAAAAAAGAATGACCCCAAATAAATTTTACAATTTATAGTACTAATTACCGTGGACGTTCAAAAACATCAATAATACCTATTTTGAAAATGCCAATATGCATAATATAATGCTTCTAAAATCACTACAGTGATGTTATGTCATTTCGTGCAATCTCTCTGATTTAACAGAGGGAATCAATATACGTATTTGCATGTGCAACAATGGGAACAATTTTCTCTATGTAGGATCGTATAGGTTTAACTTGGAAAACCGGTGTAAATGGACAAATATCGACAAACATACCTGACAATGCTCGAATAATATCTCAACTTTCTTGACAACTTACAAGCTCTGGACAAGTATTATATAAAAAAATCTAAACTAAACACCACACCTACCCAAGAATAAAACATCGATCCATCGATCAATTTATGCCCATAGAGTCCACGAAGGGAAATGGGAAAGGAAAGCCCCCAGATATCGTAGAAGGTGTTCTTCCATCCTGGGTAAAAAATTTATTTTCCCCATGTCCGAAATGAATATTTGTCATCAAAGCAACAATTGTCATGCTTTGGGTAAATTGTGCCTGATGGTGATGGATACTTACTTACTTACTTATAGTTCATAGTTTATGGGTTACACGTGCCTGTCTAATTTATTAATGATAATCTTTCATCGCAGTTGGTCTGATTGACTTTGGCTTGGACCACATCTTATGTGCTTTTAGAACGAATTCAGTTATAGATAAAAATAGTAATATGAAAGTTTAATGCCACTAAATTTAGTAAAATTTGTAGACGGTATCTTACTTTTGAAATATTTATCTACCTAACTTTAGTTACAATTTAATATTAAATAAAATAGTATTATGTTTCCTATTTACGGAATTAGCCTCTGAATAATTGGTTTTGTGTATCGGTTTTAAATGATTTAATAGTTTGCTTTACTTTAAGGCCAGCAAGTAATTCTTTTACAAACGGCGTTAGATTCGATACCAAGCCCGAATGACTTGACTTTTGTTCCCTTACACTGCCGATTGTTTTCAACTACGTCTAGTCTAAACCAGGGTTTTTATATGTTTGATCTATGTTTCCTGATTAAGTGTTGATTCAATATTAACTAGGGTAAAAAAAGATTATTCTACCTATGTGAAGCTTAACTGATGACGTTAATGGCGTTTCTCGTTAAAGATATTCTCGTTTTTCTTAATGATTGTATTTTATTGTTTGCTGATTATGTTGATTTAAGTTTCTAAATATTTCCTTTTTTCCATATGTTAGGAATGCAATTCAAGATCTTATTAACTACCCGGTCGATACATGAATATGCCGATTTCATAAATTATGGTTAGTGGGGCTTGTAGTATTTTATGTTTGTCTTATAATTCATCTTTTGTGTTTTATACTTAGGTCAATAGCTAATGGCCTAATAAAGGGTTTCTGGTATGTGGCAGTATGATAAGTTGATTCCCACGTTTCTATCCAGTATTTACCCGTTTTAATCGTTTCATCGCCATAGTTTCAATGGGGTTCTTTAGTCAGCGTGATAACATCGACATTTTATTTCATTGGTAAAGTTTGCATGCAGTTTTGGATGTGTGTTTGTGAACGTCAGGTTTGGATATGTGTTTTTGGATGAAAGTTTTAGATGTGTACTTTGGGTTGTCAGTTTTGGACGCATGTTTGCGGATGCCAGTTTTGAATGTGGGCTTTTGGATACGATTTTGGATCTGAGTGTTAGTTTAGGAAACTTAGTACGTGAATTTGAGTTCTGTTTGTTGGGTTACTGTTTGCTTTTATTTTGTTTCAGAACTCGAATATTTTTGGCCTAAATTGAGTCAATTGTTTTTTTCGATTTACTTTCGTGATTTTGTATTGCATCTATGTTTACTTTATCTATTGTAGAGAGTGGGTTTTAGATTTTCTCGGGATTGTGTAGATTTAGTATCTTGGTTGTCGGTATTAAAATTGGTTACTATTTAATTTTATGGTAAAATTACCACTTCACTGGTTCTCCTGCGTTTGATTTATTTTTTGAATTGGGGAAAGAAATGTTAGATCTTTCCACCCGAATGATGATGTCTATGCTCTTAAAAACGATTGGGCAGTTACGTGCTTTTGTGTGTTTCTCTGCATTTGTACAGATTTCTCCTATGTTTGTGCACTCTTCTTGATGATGTCACTCACATTTGTTTCAACGTGCTTGTGCCGGAAACCTATCTTCTGCATTTGTTAAATATACATGGCTTTGGTTTGTGTCCCCATTCCTATCCAGTAAGAACCTAATCTGACTAAAATTGTTGTTTTGGTGACTTTTAAGGACGGGATTCATAGTAGATTATTTTCTGTTTTACTTTTGTGTAAGATGGTTTTCTTTACATCTTAATTATTTAGTTTTCTGGTTGATTTCTTTATAATTCAGGTTCTAGTTAGCCCAGCTACATTCTCGTCATGTATTCTAAGCATGCTTTTGAATTTTGTACTTTTTAATGGTTTCGTAGATTCTTACAAGGTATTGCGACTTTATATAGGACTGTCTTACTTTTCTGCCTGCTGACTGGGGCTACACCAGATAAAATATTGTCTGTAGCACATGATGTTTAAATTTCACACATGATTGCTGACATAATAATGGTGTCACTAATGTTGTTGATATAGGTTTTTATAATTGTTGTGCATAATGTTCAGTATCTGTGACGATACCTATGTTAAGTGTCTAATGGGCTTTTGTTTAGATGTTTGTTGGTTATTTGGGTGTGTTACCTGAGCTTGGTTGATGTTGCATACTATTCTTATCACTTTCAGCTCGGTTCTCTGATTATTTTTGGGATCTTGTATGTTATAATGATTATATACCTTTTGGTGTATTTCTATGGTGTGCGGATTGTTTGGGTTACTATGAATTCTTCTTAATGCCTAATTTATGATGTGCACTCTTTGTTTTAGGTAGTCCATTCATTCATTGATTCCCTTTAATTATGTCATGTATGCGTGTGAATTATGTCTTGCTGGAGTCAGTCGGTTCGACAGTTCAATGATTTCAATGTTCTCAATCATATTTGGTATTTGAGCCCTTTTTTCTGAGGGTCACTGTGTTTGATTGTTTGTAACAGTTAATGTATGTTATAATTGGTTTTCATTTTGTTTGATTGATGTAATTTTGATATTGGTTATTGCAGCTGTTGTTGATACTGTAGTTTTATTGTTCGCTATTGCAGCCTCTCATGTAATGTGTGAATTTATATTTGTCTGAAGAGACTATATTGGATTTTCAGGGAGAGGGATTTTGTATCTACACCGTTGAGGAATTGAGTGACTGAGGGATGTGCAGATCTTACTGTGAGCTAGACACCGCGTCCTGGTTTATTTGCGGACCATTTATTCGTTCATCTTGTATAGTGTATTGAGATATTTTATTATATTGAGAGGAATGTTTCCCTTGTGTTATGCGATTAACAGGTCTGGTAAAGTTGTGCACAACTTCAAAGACTTCCATCCGAATAAACAGAACATTTTGTAACCACAAAATCACATTTCAAAACAGTTTTAAAAATATGATGTTATGCTGCTAAATTGTTTTACGGTACACAGGCAGTACAGCATGCCGACAGTAGTATATAGGTGTACCCTAAAATATGTGTTTAGAAATGTTACATTGTTGCGATTTTCATGTGAAATAGGATTACCGGATGCCAAAAGTCAACATTTACTGCAATGCATTTGTGACCTGATATTTGTAGTGTTTGATTTGAAAAATAGAGTGTACTTAAGATGTCAACAAAGTTAGTTTCGTGTCTGATTTACATCCCATATATGCTACATAAAGATCTGTTAATAAGGAGACCCATTAATTTCCATATTATTTTCCGAGAAGAGGTGAGTTTGTTTACTTCGTTAACATTCAAACCACGCTTGTATATACGGTGGATTCTATATCTATGCTACTGATATACGCACCCCACCCACCCCGCTATCCCTTACCTGTAAACGTTATTGTCGTTCTTGTCTTGTAGTTTGTGCCATTTTTCTTATGATGCTATTGTTAAACATGACATAATAAACATCTGTAACAGTAGCATATCCATATTGAGACAACCAATATGATAGTTCCTCAATTTCCATTTGCGAGTCGAGTTAAAAAATGTCTGCCAAAAATATTCATTCATATCAAATACATTCCAGAATGCGGGGTTAAAAACGTTTTTCCACGATCCCAACCAGTCAGTAAAGACAATACCTCACAATAATTGCATAGGCTTATTTGGACCAATCAGAATCACATACGATATGCTCACATGTTCTAATATTAAAAATATGATCCTGCACTCACTGTAGGAAAACAATACCGACTATGTGATACATGTAGTTATGATATTTGGTTTAAAGTCAGTTCGAGGGTGAATTAAGAAAGAAAGGTAAAGAAAAGTATAGCAAAAATGATATATCTGACCCGAAGGTATATCGTCAATATAGTATCTCACCTTTTCTAAAATTTTGATTCAGGTTTATTAAATGTTTCATGCGTTTAATTGATTTCAAGTTAGATCAGTCTTGGCTCTCTCTCTCTCTCTGGTTGGCAAAGCTGAAATATTGGCTGGAGCTAAAACCTGGAACTGGATAGATGAAGCTTATTTCCAGTTCCCTGATAGCGAAGGATATGTATCCATCATGCTGCAAACGAGTTTGTTATTCCAGTAAACATTCATTTATTCAGAGCCGTGAAGCGAATTATCAGAGATCAAAAAAGGTATTTTCCAGTCAGAAGCAATACATTTTAGCCTACTCTACTGAAGGCTTCGTTAGAACATTGGCCATGATTACACTTTAGACAATTTATTTTCATTGCACAAAGCGGTAGCTTCAAAAAATGAAATCCTTGATTGACCATCGGTTTTAAGATGGGTACCAGATACCGGAAACCTGACTTGAGTATATTCTTCTACAGCAGGGGTCGGCATCTATTTTACATACCCTGCTGCTTTTTTCTTAAGTAATTACAAAATGAACGAGCGGGTGAAAGCAGTAAGAGAATAATAGTTAAGATTCAGTATGCATATGTTTTCAGATATGTTGTTTCCTCGTAACGATTCCTTTCGAGAATGGAAAAAAGTCGATAACTTCAATTTATATCAATATAGACACTGTCAAAATGCAAAGCACTGAGAGGAAGATAGCGAAGACATAAAAATTAACTGTAAACGTGATAAGTGTGTATATCCTCCTGTAAAGAAGTAAGAATGGCAGAAACTATTTTAAAATGAATGCCTCGCAATAACAGATCGGATGTATTTCCCACCATATCATAGTACACAATGTATAAATTAAATTAAAACTTTCCATTCAGTTCCACATTGTAACGAAATTGCCTGTAAAATCACTCGCAGTTGCTGAAGTCCTCTGAATTTTAGAGTTATGTTTTTCTTTTCCATATAGTTTCAAACAAACTGGAGTACAAAAAGAGAGACAACGATCTGACTTTCAAACAATCCAAATTCAGACGACTCAGTATTGTGTGGTACACGATCGATATAATTATTTAGATTCATCCATTCTGACTCACTGATAGATGTGGATAATGGGAATCGTGCTGATCTTATTTTAGCACTAAAATAGAAACTATAAGAATCTTCATTTTATAGGTGCGAAATGAGGATTGGCTGTCGCGGGTCTTTTTGGATTCGATAAAGATAAGATAGTCTAATACAATATGCACGTATTCGTTGAAGATTTCTGCCGTAAATTCAGTTTGATTTCCACTCCAACTACTTTAAGAAATTGTTTGTTTATATTTTAAGTGTTCATCAATGGAGAATAACTTAGATATTGTACATGTCGCCTTCGTTTTTGGTCAAACATTGTAAATCGTGGAAATTAAATGTTCCTTTCAACACTTAACGTCTTACAGTTTATAGAAGATTACAACCAGGTGCTCTCCTAGTGACACGAAACATTTAATTTTTCCAAGGACAATTGAATCGTCCGCAGCTGTGACTCCACGTTTCTTGTAGAAGCAATCAAACACCTCACTGTCCATGGTCACTTTCTCAGGTATGCATCTGAAGCTAAGATGGTACTGTTGATTGTATGCTTTGATCAGACACTAAAACACATTTATTTACCTGAGATTGTGGTATAGTGTTCAAGATCTTTCTTTACGTTCTTTCAAAATTTGTCGAAAGTTCATGGTGTCCGTTTACATGATTGAGTCAATTTTCATGATATGCATGAAATCTTTCAGAGTTCGTTTAGCTGTTGTGTCTAAAGTGGTCTGTGAAAAAGTTGAGGGCTCAGCCATACTATCGCAATTTTCTCGCTTCTGTCACATCAGATCTGTATATCAATGTTTATATTCATTGTTTTAATTGCGAAATCTTGGTAATTTTAAATTTATCATTGACTAATACAATTCGTGTCCTTTATTCAAACCAACGATGGATTTTCATCCATCATCTACAGTACACTAAGGCCAGCGGTCGTCCTTTCTTCAAATTCCAAAGTACACGCATGAGCTCCTTCCAGAAAATTGGTCACTAATATCATGTCATAAAACTGGCACAGCAATCGATCTGAGCAAAAGATCAGACACATCGAGCATGGTCCTATAAGCATGTGTTGCAAGACTCCTTGCTGAACCGTGTTATTTTTCCTTTGCTGATCGGTATTTCATTCACTACCACGTGGCAAAGAATGCCTCGACATTGTCCTAAGAGTTGTTTTCGTGGCTCTTTAAAAAGGTACTGTTCAGTTCAGCAAAGGCAAGCAATATTCACACACGGGATCCTTATTTCTTTAAGGTCAGGTTAAAGCAATATTCACACATGGCATCTTGATTTTTTTTCAATCACAAACGGCATCGTTTTCTTTTGTAGGAATGCCACATAAGCGAAGAGCATCTCTTTCTATTGTCACAGGAACGACAACAATATATGCTAGCAGCATAAGGGCGACGAGGCCGAGCTACATCGATCATGTCGCACCGTACGCCATCCTACTATTGCCAAATATCTATTACAAGTAACACCATATAGATAATAAAACAATTTGGAACTTGTTATGTCAAATATCTGTTATTGAGGTCTCGTTCAGACACCTTATTAAGAAGTATTTTCATGTAAATACTTAAAGATCTTAGAAATTCTAGTTGCTGAGTGTGTTGTGTATGTATGTATGTATGTATGTATGTATGTATGTATGTATGTATGTATGTATGTATGTATGTATGTGTGTATGTATATATATATATATATATATATATATATATATATATATATATATATATATATATATATATATATATATATATATATATATATATATATATATATATATATATATATATATTATTAAGTTAGTTTTAATTATTTCACACATTTATTTGATCTGGCTATGTACTAACTTATTATTGATTAATCCCTCATTCTTATAAAACATGTTTATAAGGAAAATTTCATCCGTTGGTTCCAACGAATTGTATGAAAATTTCCGCATTGGTTCTTTCGCTTTCCTTTCATTCTCTAAAAAGGAGAACTTTGTGTAAAGCTCTAGACGCTATTTAATATTTGCTAAGATATTAAGGGTCAACTGTACAGGAGTGCCTTTCTTGTGAAAATATGCAGACCTATCGAGACCATCATTGAGTATAAGCTGACACACTATCCAAGTGTTACAACGCAAATGGTTTGTAAAACATGGGTGCAAAAAGTCCAATACCATTCACACATGTTTATCCTATTTCGTACTAAAACTATTTCATATGATTGTATATAGAATCAATTACCTTTCAGATCCCTGTGGACAATACTATGGGCATGCAGAAAGGCAAGTCCTTCGAGTACCTGACGTACAATTGCCAGTGCCTTTCTGACCCCATAAGCCCCTTTACTTTTTTAAATATCATCGACGGAACCCTGAAAGAGACCTAAATAACGTGAATATCATTTATAAATCAAATTAAGTTATAAATGACTTGACCGGTCAATCTTAAGTCAGTACAATTTGCATGTTCCCCTTAGGGGACAAATAATAATATACTGGTGGCAATTATATCATATGCGTGTGCATGTTGGTGGACATATGTTATATAGGCTTCCATATACATAACACATTAATCTTTAACCAAATATAAATTAATTCATTAACCCCATGCGCCTTATTATATATTGGACGGCAAGTGCAGATTATGTTGTTGTAAGTGTTAATTCAATAATACATTATCATCTTTTAAAATGAACAACAACATAAAATTTATATATATTACATACCTTTTGCAATATCGATTTTGGCTGAACAAGTGCCAAGACATTTAGGACCATCAGTTATATTTGTTGCTAATCGAATAAATCTTTTCTTTAATGATGAATATTTTATTTCAAGTGAGACGCTAACGTTTATTTTATTAGTAAGAAAACGTTTTGAAAGTAGGATATATTTACACTATAGATTGCGGTTGACATGATTCTTCCAGTAACAAAAATGTTTCAGATTTATGATGATTAAAATTTAATAATTTCATGATAAGTACATTTAATTATCTACGACATATATATTTCAACAGGTGGTATCTAACAATAAACACTAATTAGTTTTAAAATGGAATGTCCAGATTTTAATACTGTAAATAGACGGTTAGGATAAAGATATTCACAGTCTACATTTTCAACCAGAAGAACACATATACAACTTCTTTGTACAGATTACAACTATACGTAAAGAAATGTTCAAATGATGAGAGATTTCTTAAATGCAAAAGACATTGTAAAACTTACCATATATATATATATATATATATATATATATATATATATATATATATATATATATATATATATATATATATATATATATATATATATATATTCATCTGAGTTACGCTAAATTCCTTGGAAAAAATGTCAATGACACTCTTCAAATATTGGGGTTTTATTGCATACTCCTAAAAGACCCCATTCCACAAAACAAGAAGATTCATCTCAATGTTTGATGCCATGTTGTGTGTTTTTTTATGTGTGTTTTAATGTGTGTGTATGTGTGTGTTAGTGTAAATGTGTTAATTTTCAGCTACATACATAATAGTTGTGGTAACTTTGTGAACATTAATACAAAGACATATCGCCAATTGCATCTTAAACTGTTTAATGGCAACATTTATGTGCATGTTGTCAATTTCAATTTTCAGGAAGTCACTGTTTTGGTTTCTAGAACGAATTCCTAGGATGTTCTGTCAGCATGTTAACTTTATAACAGAATTTCTGTCACTGTTTCGACCTCCTCTGCAGTGGATTTAAATTGGGTTGGTATGGGATAAGGAAGTGTAATGCATATTATGTGTTTTGGTATTTGTATTATGACTGTAAATTCTAGAGATTATCTATAAAGAATATATTGCATGGTTCATTTTTGTACACGCGTTCTGTATAGTGGGCATGTGATTCGACTGGGATTGTTTGTGTGTTAGATAGTATGTGTATGTATTTTCGTAACTTCTTTAGCATTATATATTATCTTTGTTACCTGGTGTCGATATTTAGACTCAGCACAAAGTGTCTATGGGGTCTTGGATTATATAGACAGTGTATTGGATAGTATGTTTTTGTGATTCTGTATATTTCTTTGCATCATACAAAATTTTGTCTGATAGTTGTTTTGGAATTTAGACCCTACACAAAGCGGTCGGATTAATGTGTTTTGGGTGTTGTATGGTGTAGTTGGTGAGTTGGATAGTGTGTTTTTGGGTGTTGTATGGTGTAGTTGGTGAGTTGGATAGTGTGTTTCTATGATTTTAATCCTACATATTCATCGCAAATTTTTCTGTAATAGATGTTGTAGAATTATAACCCCAACACTAGGTGGTTTGAATAGCTTCATGGTGCTTTGAATGGTTTAGCTATTGTATTTGATAATAAGTATCTGTGATTTTATTTTCGTCGCGTATATAACACCCATTTCTTCTAATTTTATAGTTGGTGTGGGAGTTTAGGTAGTATAGAAGGCATTTTGAATGGTGTTAAGGAGGTCATGGATAGTAAAGTTGATGTGGGGGATAGTGTATTCATTATTTATTGCAAACGCGTGATAGTGTAGAATCGTAGACTCTACACAAAGCGTTTGGGATAGTGCATATGGGTTGCTAGATTGGTGCATATGGGTTATTAGAATGTATATATCGTGTGTTGAATAGCATGATGGAGTGGTTTTGTCCATACTGTTACTCAATAACCATAACTTCTTATAGTTATTGTGGAATGTTTATATATATATATATATATATATATATATATATATATATATATATATATATATATATATATATATATATATATATATATATATATATATATATGTATATGTATATGTATATGTATATGTATATGTATATATATGTATATATATATATATATATATATGTATATGTATATATATATATATATATATATATATATATATATATATATATATATATATAACCCAATAAATCATCAACGTAACCACAAATGGAGAAATAGAACTGCGATATTTTAGACTATATGTTTCTTAAAGTAAGACCAGTTATTTTACATCTTGACTCGTCAAACGTAAAATAATGTACGAGTGAAGACATCACGCTTTGTAAATTTAAAAAAATTAATTATTTCCCTAGAAAACATGGATAAAAGGAAAACATATGAAACAAGACATACGATTTATAAAGGAGATCCAAAATTCTGTTTTAAAGCTACGAAGACACATAAGTCCTGTGAACAAACAGTTCTAAATTGATACTGTCTGATCATATGATCCGGTCCAAGATGGAAGATGATGACGTCATACGAAGTCTAACAGAATAATCTTAGAATTTTCACTTTGAAACACAACTTTTATTGTTCTGTTCCAATTTTAGAGGTAATTTCAGAACGTGTCTTTGACCAAAGCGCGTAGTTCTTCAGGGAAATAATTATTTAGAAAGTAAACGATATATTTATCTCCATTAACAAAAGATAATTCACAGTAGACATACAAAAAGACAACGTCATCCATCGTGACATACAAACGTCATTCACCGTAGACATACAAACAGACAACTTCTTCCAGCACAAAAATACATCTTTCAGGTAATATGGGTAATATGAGCTGTGTGACTCTTATGACATTGTAAACGGTGACTGGACAGCACTTATGGTTACGACTGAACTTTCTCGCAGATAACTAAGCATATAAAAGAAAATAATACATCGATACGACGTTTTCTGTACACACGCACGATGGACGCGTGTGATTTTGCAATCCATCTAGACATTGGTAAAGCCTGAACAAGTCTTAGTCAATCATTTTCAAAGGTACTCATGAATGTTTAGTTGCGACGAATTTATTATCATAAGAAGCTCCTACTTACACGAGTCAGATTTGCAATTTAAGTAAACACGATGTGTCTAACAAACTATTAGACCCATGCTAACATAATGATAATAATAATAATAATAATAATAATAATAATAATAATAATAATAATAATAATAATAATAATAATAATAATAATCATTGTCATAATAATCATAATAAAACTTAAAAATAATAATAATAATAATAATAATAATAATAATAATAATAATAATAATAATAATAATAATAATCATCATCATCATCATTATCATAATAATCATAATAAATAATAATAATAATAATAATAATAATAATAATAATAATAATAATAATAATAATAATAATAATAATAATAATAATAATAATAATAATAATAATAATAATAATAATAATAATAATAATAATAATCATAGTTATAATAATCATAATAAAACGTAATAATAATAATAATAATAATAATAATAATAATAATAATAATAATAATAATAATAATAATAATAATCATCATTATCATCATCATCATCATCATCATCATCATCATCATCATCATCATCATTATCATAATAATCATAATAAATAATAATAATAATAATAATAATAATAATAATAATAATAATAATAATAATAATAATAATAATAATAATAATAATAATAATATTTAATGATATAAAAAGAAAATTAATAAGATGTATACAGAATTCATTCCTTGACACACATAAGTCAACTACAGGGTTGTATCATCATGTCATTTATACAATCTTCCACTAATACATTGTCAGAATAGTTATATATCGTTGTTTTTGAATGCGGGTGCGTGACAGACAGACAGACAAACAGACAGAGTAATATCCCTGGCGTCTACATGAGAACACAAACACAATTTTAAAGACGAAGAAATACTATTACACTAATATTAGGGTATGCGTTACTGTTTTCATGTCGCCAATTTAATGATTTATTAGAATCTGGTGATTACTTGTTTGATTAGCCGAAGGCGGTGTTGGAGAAATATTCATCAGCTCAAGTAGTTGGCCAATTGCAAATGTCACAGATTGCAATGCTCAAGAGATTTCATGATGGCATTGTTGAGTTTCATTGAGAGTTCAGGTCATAGAACCAAGTAGTTCCTGTATAGACCTAAATGTGATGATTGACTGTCCACCTCCATGTGGACTTTTTGCAATAGAGATATTTTGTACAATGTAATAAGTGAGAAGCGTTTGTTCAGCTATCTGGTGACGCCTTTTATTGCTGCTATGATACTAATAGTGATGTAGGGTTACATACAAAATGATGCGTAATGTCATGATTTGATTGACCATGAGATGGAGTAGGAAATACAGTTCCCTGTATATTTCATTGTATTGTTTGGTACCATAGGTTGAAAAATAGCTTTCACTTATGCACAAGCTTGCTTCAGAATTGATATTTGGAATATTAAACTCACTCATTGGCACAACAATTTCACCCTACCCCTTTTGTAAATTCCCCTTTCTTCATAGCCTAACCAAGTTAAGCTAAGAAAGCGCTACGATTTGGTTGAAATAATATTTAACACTAAATTATATTTTGTCATTTTTGTAAACTATTTGTTCTTATCCAAAATAATGTTAGTTCAATTTAGCAATGCATCGCAGCGAATTTATCGTTTTGTCAACAGTATAATGCGAGAACTTCAGAGAGGTGTGAGCGGGCTAAGATCAGGTTTATATATCAAAGATTTTTTGCCATGTCTGTAACGTAAGGTAGTTAATATTTATTTCTTTTATCTCACAAATTGATGTTTATGTTGATACAGGTACACACAATAAAACGTTGCAAGGAATGATGCGGAAACATATTTACATGTGAAAATATAAGATTATATTTCACATAATAATATGAAAATATAGGAAGGAGAACAATTTGAAAATTATTGCGTCCCTAAATCTGTTCATTTCATACATAAGTATATAATACAAACGAAATTTTATTTATGGCTTTCATTTCTTGCCTTCAGTGAATGAATGGTGGTTAAAAACACATATCACGCGGATAAGATGAGTTCTACTTTTCAAACGCATTTATTACGCTCTACCCTTACATTAAGATGTTTGCATTACGTCTTAAACTTGCATTCAAATGTGGGGATAAAACGTCAAAACCTTGCATTTAAATGAGTGCTTTACGTCATACACTTATTTTAAAATGTGTTCATTACGACATATTCTTACGTTTAATTCTCTGCACTTACGTTTTAATGCGTGCATTACTTCATTCGCTTTTTTAATGAGTACATAACGGCATGACTTAAGTTTCAATTCGTGCATTATGTAATACACATGCGTTCTAGGTGCATTACGTCATACACAAACGTTCAAATGCATGAAATGCGTCAAACATTTAGGCTCAAATATATGCATTATGACATAATCAAACAGGTCAAATGTGTGAATGATGTCATACACTTACCTTCTGTGCGTATTCCAAAAATATGTAAAATACATCATTTTTTTCTGCCCATCCGTAGTACTTTGCAATCCTTTTATGCTCCAAACCTTTAAGCATTGTGACGCCCTTTTTCATATCTTCCATAACCTAAATAAACATTATAATAATTTATATGGATTAAAAAATAATTCGCAATAAAAGCTAGTATCATAGCAGCTGCTTGAAATGATAATAATGATAATAATAAAAATAATAATAATAATAATAAAAATAATAATAATAATAATAATAATAATAATAATAATAATAATAATAATAATAATAATAATAATAATAATAATAATAATAATAATAATAATAATAATAATAATAATAATAATAATGAAAAGAACAACAACTAAAAGAACAAGTAGAAGAAAAACAAGAACAAGAATTAAT
>JAEAOA010002338.1:760000-770000 GCA_016746295.1 Potamilus streckersoni | reverse complement strand
GAAAAAAAATGTTTATTTTACTGACTAATGGTCGATTTTCATCGATTTTGATGGGCTAATTGCCTGACTTCTCGGTAATATATGACTATTTATTTTGTGGGGATAATTACCCTACAGAAAATCGAAATCGGACTTATTGCCTATAATTGCTATGTGAATTACCCGACAAAAAGCAAAAATAGAATCTATTTCTGAAATTTATTGAGAAAATTGCCCGACGAAAAGTCCAAAACAAACTGAAAAAATTAAGGCGAGTTTAATCTGTAATAATTGATATATTTAAATATTTCTTCTTCTTTTAATATTTTTTTTACAAACAACGATAATCAAATAAATAATATAATGAAATTTTATTTTTTGTTGCTTTTTGTTAGATGTTGTGATTGTTATAGACCGTATAGCATTTCAATGATAGACAATCTGTTCGATGTCATGAATTTGATTAGTATATTACCATTTAAAATTTAAAAGAACCGTCTGATATTCAGCTTTAATCTGTTGTTTTATTATAATAAATCTGCATACTTGTATGCTTTGACTTTTTTGTGGAGTTTGTCGCTAATCACTATAATATTTATTTGTTATCATATAATATTTGTTTGCCTCAACATTGTTAAGGAGTTTATTGTTCTATTTACGGTTTTCAGTTTCTGTTAAATAAAACTCTCTCGAAAACAAAATTTGAAATAATTAAGATGACGCAAAAAGAGATATAGAAGACATGAATGATAAAGATATAATTAAATATAATAAAGCTAAAGAAATAATGAAATATAATGAAAATGAACAGATTGTGAAACCAATTGATTTTTTGTGAGAAGCTAGAAGCAAATCAACCAAGAATTATTGGGCTTTTATGTGAGAAATCACTTTTATCATAAAAAACCTTATTAAACTTTTTGCAAGTGATCAAGATATCTTTGACCAGATGAAATTTCTGCATACTACACAAAAAGGAAATCGTTGGAACGATACCATCTTTAGAATAAATGAATAATGAGATAGGTCGTAGTTATTTTTAACGGTTTTCATCAGCAACAGTTGTTGTGTCTATTTGTGGCTTTTATTTCTTGCGTTTTTCCTGTAATATTTTCATTGTTGTTGACTAACAGTTGACTGTGTTCATTTTGATGGGATAATTACTAGATTTATCGCTGACTAACGACTAATTATTTTCATTGTTATGAAGTAAGTGGTAGACTTGTTGATTTTTGGTTGATTCTCGCTGGTTGATTTACCCGACGTAAAACAATATAAGAACTAATTTCGTAAAATCGCTGGGTTATTAACCCGACGAAAAACAAAAATAAAAACTCAATCAGCAAATGAACAAACATAAATTATATCAGTTTGTCTCAACTTTTTTATTTGTTTGTGTTACTGAGCATTTGAGTATTTGTTTGCTTCAACTTTGTTGAAGAGTTTCCCTCAGCTTTGTTGAAGATTACATTTTAGATAATTTTTCTTTACTTGATCGTTTATTCGCCTATTCATCATTAAAAGATTGGTTTGGTCGATTTTATGTTTTTTGTGAAAATCCATCTCTAAAAATATAATTGCTTATCACAACCTATTCACTATCTTATGTTGCTCTAAAACTGATTTTGTTTCTGGTGGTGGATTTATATCATTGGTGAATAAATACCCTCTATTGTGAGGACACCTGAAACAAAAACAATATATCAGAGATTCTTCTTTGCGACGCTCGTCTGGTATATCTGGTATATCAACTAGCATTTTATGTCGTTTAACTTTGTGTATCCATATCATGACGTTGAATCGTCTGTCAAGCTCCTCGTTTGTGTTTTGTACTGATCTTGAAGATGCAATTTTATCTAAACTATAGAGATATAATTATGACGACGAGAAAACGGTGTCACATAACCGCAACAAAACCAACGAAAGGATATGAGACTGTCAATGGGCAACAAATAAAATACCCTGAGATAAATAGTGATCTGGAACAGCATAAGAAAGATATTAGGAAAGAAGCATTCGGAAAAACAGCGAACACACTTCCACGTGTATTTTATGATATAAAGCTTTACCGTGATTTCCAAAGGTCATTTCAACCGATGGAATGTTATGGAATTGCGCTCATATTCTTAGTTTAAACTAACTAATAATAGTCCTTATAAAGTTTCGAATCCAAGAAGACACAATCATACATAATGCTGGCATGTTTAGTTTTATTTTGTTCAACAAATATTGATTAATGTTTCACCCATTCTGGTACATAATGTTTAACAATCTGCACTCTTCAGTGGCTTTACAGCATTTATAAATGTACTTTGCTTCGGTACTTTTTATCCTTTTATATCTCTTCACACAGTTAAGAGACGGAATAACATTCATAACATTTTTGACGCCTTAATTGGTGTTGATTGCGAATGTTCTCAACCTTGAAATGGACGAAAGCTATATATATATATGTATGTATGTATGTATGTATGTATGTATGTATGTATGTATGTATGTATGTATGTATGTATGTATGTATGTATGTATGTATGTATGTATGTATGTATGTATGTATGTATGTATGTATGTATGTATGTATGTATGTATGTATGTATGTATGTATGTATGTATGTATGTATGTATGTATGTATGTATGTATGTATGTATGTATATATATATATATATATATATATATATATATATATATATATATATATATATATATATGTATATATATGTATATATATATATATATATATATATATATGTATATATATATATATATATATATATATATATATATATATATATATATATATATATATACATTAATTAGGTTTAAGCTAATATCAGTGAGGTATTGTGGCATTGATCCAGACAGCTGAGAGCACTTCGCCGAAGACTGCGCTGCCTGGCGTCACCAGATCAATTCAGGCGCAGCTGCTTTTGAAGAGAGCCAGATCAATACGGCCAACCATAATCATCAATTGAGGAAGAACAGAACCATCACAAACCCGCAATCGATCCAGGTCCCGGCAATTCCTTGCCCTAATTGCCCTAGACTCTTAAGAGCACAGATTTGCCTCACAAGCCATCTGTGCACTCACAGACCAGCCCAGACGTGAAGTCATGGTTGTCTTCGAGAACAAAGGACGAACGAAGGAAGCTGATGTCATATTCATTGAAAATTCTCCATAAAGTGCCTTGATATTGTAACCAAGAGGTCTGAGCAGCAAATTCATAACTTTTTCGTAAGAGTAAATCACTTTTCGACGTACACGAATATATGATTTTTAATAGATTCTTACTTTCGTTTTCCCTATTATGATATCCTTTTTTAGTTCCCATGATATGTTTGCCGCCTTCAGTAAATCATTGGCAGCTTCCTTAGAACGGTTTCTCTGAAACCGGACAGCATCAGGCCAGACCTCACTGTATCTAAAATCAATAATACGATCGAATGTGAGTAATTTATTGACACTGTGCCTATATATATATATATATATATATATATATATATATATATATATATATATATGTATATATATATATATATATATGTATATATATGTATATATATATAGATGCAATAAACTGACGACGAACAGTACGAAACTAGTAACTAACTAGCCTAAGCGCTTTCGACTCTTAATGAATCTTTTTCAAAGGCAAATACACAACATAGTTATGACCCACAAATAAACACAAAAACGTTGCGTTTGTAAACCTCTACATTTCTATCTATCTTCACTAGAGGTTTACAAACGCAACGTTTTTGTGTTTATTTGTTTGTCGTAACTATGTTTTGTATTTGCCTTTGAAAAAGACTCATTAAGTTAATTGCTTGACAACCATGACCCAGCAAACAAGTGCAGATTATCAATTCAAAAGTGTTCCCCATGGTATAGTAGTTTTAGGGACCAGCTTCGCACTGCTAATATAGACCGCCGTAAAGCTGAGAGGCGTTGGCTTTCCACCAGACTCATTATTCATAAGCAGATATATGAAGCCGCCAAGACTTAGTCCATGCAGCAATATGAGCTCGCTACTTTACAAATATCAGTGAAAGTTCCAGCTGCAAAGAGCTATTCAAGGTTACTACCAAGCTAATTTCAAAGGAAAAAATGTACACCACTTCCAACTATCTTCTTTCTAGTCGACCTTCCGTGCCTGTTTGCAAAGTTCTTCCGTTGCAAAGTATAAACCATCAAAGGTAAGCTTGACAACACAATTTCAGTCGACTCGTCGTCACCAATACAGTTGTTATGAGAAATTCCAGCGGCAACCTTTAGTAACATTTGAACCGGTCTCTATGCTTTTAGTACGTACAATCGTGATGAAGAGTGCACCAAAATCACGTTATTTTGATACGATTCCACCATAACTGCTGCTTGAGTGTAAAGATCCAATATTGCCTTTACCAACTCATGGTATTAATACCTCTATCTCATCCAATAATTTTCATCATTTTTCATTGTAATTCTCTGCCGAAGAAACCAACACTCGACTCAATTTAAAGAACCACCGCATAGTTCCTAATCTCCCATTTATGTCAAAAATCATAAAAAAAATTTTGTATCCCAAAATGTATCTCATTTAAATTCAAAATGTCTTTTTAGCAATATACAGTCTGCATATTGCCTTACGACAGTACTGAAACTACTCTTCTGAAAGTAGTTAATGACCTTCTCTCTGCTTTGATTAGCGGTAATATTACAGTCCTCACTCTCCTTGACTTGTCTGCAGCATTTGACACAATAGACCATGATATATTATTTCACCGTCCCCAACTTGCATTTGGCATTCACAATACAGCCTTACTATGGTTAAAGTCCTACTTGGTCAACAGGAAGCAAATTGTGTCCGCAAATGGAAAACACTCCAGCCTAGTTGATCTATGCTGTGGTGTTCCACAGGGGTGTGGTCTTGGACCTGTTCTGTTCATTATCTACATTCACATACTCTCAAGTGTCATAGATCATCATCCAGTGTCTCATCAATAGTCTTCTGATGACACCCAAATATACAAATCTAGGCACCCAACTGAAATTTGAAGCTGCGATCCAAGGTGTCGAGAGGTGCATTTCCGATGTGAAATCATACGTGTTATGCAACAAACTGCAGATGAATGGTGAAACAGCTGAAGCCATTTTGATTACAACACAAGACTTTCTCATTCACATCCTTTAGCTAAGACAATAAATATTAAAAACACCAATATTAAATTTACATAGTCAGTACGAAACATCGGTGTTACTCTCGACAGTACTCCCTCATTGCACCAACATATCATGAACCTATGCAAGACTGCATATATTGTGCTGAGACGGATCAGCTTCATTCGCACGTACCTTTTAGTTGATGCCACTAAAACACTTGTGTATTCCTTAGTACTTTTAAGACTGGACTTTGGTAACTCACATATGTCAGGTTCGTCTCAATATCTACTCTAGAAATTTCAAACCATTAAAAATACTGCTTTTCTGATCATCTTTAGAGTACCACGATCACAGAGCGCCTCAACTCGGCTCTGTACCCTATACTGGCTATCCATTCGATTCAGAATTATACAAAAAACTGGTTCTCTGTGCTTACGCTCCTCTTATTACACAATTATTCTCATTATTCTCATTATTCTCACTATGAAAATGAAATCATATGGACACCGTTCTTTTGCATACCAGGGCCAAGCAACGTGGAATGAATTGCCCACTGAACTAAGACACAGAGACTCGGTGATCTGATTCAAAAGCGATCTTAAAACTCATATATTCCAACTGCAAAACGTACTTTAAAGACCTAATAATGTATCCTTACTTTAAAGAGTTACAACATGTATTCTGTTTTCTAATTTATTGGGGTTTGTTTTTACTTTTGTAATCATATCATTATTATTGTAATCATATCATTATATATGATAGTTAAGAGTTGTCAAACGCTTGGAGTTTCTAAATATTAGGCGGCACACAATGTTCTCATTATTAATATTCTTCTTCTTCTTCTTCTTCTTCTTCTTCTTCTTCTTCTTCTTCTTCTTCTTCTTCTTCTTCTTCTTCTTCTTCTTCTTCTTCTTCTTCTTCTTCTTCTTCTTCTTCTTCTTCTTCTTCTTATTATTATTATTATTATTATTATTATTATTATTATTATTATTATTATTATTGTTTACCTTAACACGAATTCTTCGTGTGTCTTTCTGAATGTGAATCCTTTATTGAGAAGTTCAACCATTTGCGAGATACCGTTGTACTTGAGTTGTTCTGATACCACAGAGTCTTTAAAATTGTTTTTTCTCAAATCTTCATTTGGCTTCAGACACCAGGAGCTGATAAATGAAACAACTTAAGTTAAATATTTTTTTTCTTGCATTCGCTGTAATAAAACCTATTTCTTCTTTAATATTTATACACCAACTGGCCGTCATGTTAACTTTTTATATTGTAGTGTTTTTTATAGTTAATTTTCTTCGTTAGTTTATTTTAATCTTATTTCATTACCTGCTATTTGAATGTAACTTTGCATGTTGGACTTGAGCTTGTCCAAAACTGAGTTCATTTCTTCTTGACTCTTTTAATTCTGTGCAAAAAGCTAACACATAGCTAAATTATCCTCTATGTGTGTGTGTGTGTGTGTGTGTGTGTGTTTAAAATCATTAGTATTATTAACAGAAGTAAATATTTTAACTTGGGTTTAGGTTTTGTAAATTCTTAAATTAATCAGAGATCATTGTTGTTTATGTAAACAATACACATTTCTAGAAGATTATTTTCTATAATGTAATTGTCTTATTATTGAAAACACCAATTGCGAACTTTCGTCAAAAAGACAACAATAAAATCTTGTAACAGAGAGAATTTTAACATTCGTTTTTAACGGTTCTAGGGCACTTCAGAGCAGGACAATTCGGTGCGAACAATTCGTCGCGGATAATTCGGAGCGGACATTTCGGAGTGGATATTTCGGATCGGACAGTTCGGAGCGGACAAATGGGAGCAGGATATTTAAAAGATACATATTTGAAATTTAAACGCATTTTTTATTAAACATGTTTAATAGAAATATAATACCGTATAAAGTAAAGTTTATTTACCTTACTACAAAGAAGTCAAAGCAAATACCAGCCACTCTTGCACAAAATCACATTTTTAAAATGTTGCCAGTATACTGAATGTTAATCCATTAAATTAATGCTGTGACTATATCCGCGCATGTAATCAATTGATGAACGATTTTCGTAATCTAACACAACCGTGCTCAATCGACGATCCAGGTCTCGATATTTATTTTTCCTCAGAGGAGGACCTTCACCAGCAAGTAGACGTTAGAGGACCTGTTGATTTGTATTCTGTTCCTTCTAAAGTTTTACTGTCAATCTCGGCGAATTTGGTGAGCAATTTGTAGTGACCGTGCAAATGCACTGTGCCCTCATTCCGCTGCGTTTTTAGTTCGAGGAGTATCGTTACTCACAGCTTGGTAGCAATCCCAGATGTGGGATGAAAACAGAACAACAGCTCATCGTCGTCATCGTCGTCTTCCAATGAAAGTGTCTTCGAAGTAGTTGATTAGTTGGTCAACTTCTGGAAATGAATCGAGCTCTATCAGTTCTTCATAAACACAAACTCTATCGTTTTTTGGGACATAAGCCAGAGCGACCAGCATTCGGATGTGCATCGCATATTCGGGTTCGGTGTTGTATCTCCCTGCGTATCCATATTCCTGAACTTTACGCCAGATGGATTGTCCAAAATGGAAATGGCAGCCGTGAATCTGTGGCTGGAAGACGCTTGTGAACGCATTCATTGCTGCTTTTTCGAAGCCGGTTATGACGATGTGTGGTTGTAATCGCGGTTCAATAACTTTCAATTTCATCAACAAAGCTGTGTAAGTACTTTCCGTTTTATTCGGCAGCAAGGCGATGACGTATGGAATGTTGATGCCATCACGTGTTCCATGAGTAGTGTACAGTTGTGTATTTTCAGCTGGACTCACTTTAAAAGTTTCGTCTGCGGACCACACTCTGCATCCACTAAGGAACTGAAGATCTTCCGCAGCTGCGAACAACTGAATGTCAATATCATGTCGCAGGAAAGGTCGACCATTCGTCGTATTCTGAAGTTCAGCTGGAAGATTATTGTTGATCTGAGGTGGAAGCTGATGATATCTTCTGATGTTGCGTTTGATCGTTTCGATTTTTGGTACACTTGCTTGTGCTGATGGACTCAAATTTTCAATTGCTGCCTGGAATATCACTCTTACTGGTTCTTCTGTTTCTTCTGCACGTTGTTTAACGGTTGATCGGACTCGAGTTGTTTCAAATTGACCAGTAGATGCTGCTTGCGAATGTTGAGATGGGGGGTTCATTATCACTCCATTCGCTGTATGACAGCGACCTCTGCAGGAATGATCGCAGCATCTCCATATCTCTTTCTGTTCAGTTTTTCTTTCCATGTGATAAAGATTACCTTCGTAAACCAGCATTCGTTTTCCTTTCTCTGATTCTACAAATTCTAAAGCCATTTTTATGAGTCTTTTTTCTTATGTATGCTTAGGATAGTTACAATTTAAATAGAAAACTAAAACTAAAACTATCGATATAACTAACTACAATCCATAATGTCTCACAGATTATGATGCTGGACCTGCAAGTTGAAAGTTCCAAAGGTGTCTGTCCACTGACCTTTTCAGTCTTGCTTATATAAATTGGTCCCCCTAGCTACTATGTACTCACTTATTGTGCAATTAAATGTCTTGGTTAATTGAAAGCGTCTAGGTTTCAAAACTATGTACTCACTTTTTGTGTAGTGAAATGTCTTGGTTAATTGAAAGCGTGTTTATACTACGTTTAAAATTGAACGCGTGTTTATACTGCGTTTAAAATTGAAAGCGTGTTTATACTGCGTTTAAAATTGAAAGCGTGTTTATACTGCGTTTAAAATTTAAAGCATATTTATACTGCGTTTAAAATTAAAAGCGTGTTTATACTGCGTTTAAAATATAAAAAACGAATACATTCCAAATTGTCTGCTCCGAATTCGTTTGCTCCGAATTACCCGTTTTTTGGTGCCGAAACGTCGGCTTCGAATTATCCTGTGCCGAATTGTCTGTGCCGAAATGTCCGGCACCGAATTGTCCGGTTACCTTTTTAACATCTAGCATTTTTAAGTTGTATATTGTTTTGTCAAGTGGGGCTGAATTTATTTCTGCAAATTTTTTAATTCAAGATTTTTTTTCCCTCGGAAAATATAAAATTGCTGTAATAAAATGCTGAGATAGAATTCGTTGGAATTTATAGGTTATTAAAACCTGGAAATAATACTTTTGCGATTCAAGAAAAGACTGTTGGCACTTTAACAGTATAGGCGCTATATAAGACACATCAACACCTTCTGCATCGGATTTTACTGCTACTAAATATTTATTCGTGAATCTAATCTACTTGGACTTACGTCTGTAATTCTTGGATATATTTAGCATTATCGTAATTTCATTTATCTCATGTTCACTTTTTATTCTAGGAAAATAAATTATTTGTTGAAGTTTACAAAGCTTGTTGTCTTTCACTCTGTTATATTACTCAATATAAGATCACATAAAAGTGAGTCAACCCTATTGATTAAACTAACAGACTGAAGAAAAATATTCAAAACTAAGACAGAAAGTGTTATGTAGTTGAATAGACAGCCAGACAACACACCTTACAAAGAAATGCTCAAGACAGAAAGTGTTGTGTAGTTTAAAAGACAGCCAGACAACATACCGTTCAAAGAAATGCTCAAGACAGAAGGTGTTGTGTAGATCAATAGACAGCCAGACAACACACTGTACAAAGAAATTCGCATGACATAAAGTGTTGTGTAGTTGAATAGACAGCCAGACAACACACCTTACAAAGAAATGCTCAAGACAGAAAGTGTTGTGTAGTTGAATAGACAGCCAGACATTACACCGTACAAAGAAATCCTCAAGACAGAAAGTGTTGTGTAGTTGAATAGACAGCCATACAACATACCGTACAAAGAAATGCTCAAGACAGAAAGTGTTG
>JAEAOA010002338.1:715000-755000 GCA_016746295.1 Potamilus streckersoni | reverse complement strand
CTGTTAGCCCGCGCTTGAGTTTGAATAGTTCGCTGACGATTATATTCCCACTGCATTTCATACAGTCCTTCAACTCAGGGTTCAGAAGATCCCGGTTCTTCTCCAAAAAGCCATTAGCATTATATGTTACTTTAAAATACATTCTATATGTAAGCTTACTGCTCAATGTGATCCATAATAATTACCAAAATTAAGGTAAATATACATCATACAAATTGAGATATTTATTTAATAATGTCTTTTGCATAAAATGCAGATTTATAAAATTCTTCCCAAAATACAAACTTAAACAAATTTGCCATCATTCACAATATTTTAAAACACGTTTCAGAATGGATTATATATCATTTCATTTGTCAGCTTGTCTTGGATTTCTCTCAATAACATTCCATTAATCGTGTTATCGAAACTTTGTTCTATGTATCCAATCATCGTTTATAAAAATTAAATATGAAATCAGACAAACGTATTTTGAATGTAAACTCATTCAGTTATTACATGTCATAGTTAATATTCTTTTACATTTTATTGTGAACTAGCTTTCAGTATCTCTGACCCTCAACCTATCAATCGCCAGTCTTATATGATTACTTCATTCTGTAAAGACAGATAACTGTAATTTTTTCATATAACATTTATTTGATTGCAGAGTCATTGAAAGTCTCACCTTTCCCGCAAAGTGTACTACAGTGAACTCCGGTCTATTATTCATTGAAGGAATGTAGATATGAGGATCCTTGCATGCACCTGTTAGCTGGCGCACAAAGGCAATATCTGAGCCATGCCGTAGAGTGGACTGTTCGTCTAGGATGGCCAGGACACTTTCGGGGCTAAATACGGAACAGAAAAAGATAATGGCTAAAGACTGATCAATGAAATTAGGAATATCAAAAACATTTAGCTACTATATGTAATACAGATACGCATTTGATACAAAGTGTATAAATTTTATCTTAAACGTTTAGCTCAAATGAACTAATGAAGAGTTTTGAAGAAAATAATTTATTTGCACCAGATGAAATAACTCACATGGCCTCTTTTAAAGCTCCGATGCCGCCGCTACGTGCAAAGCGTTGCGTATAGAAAAACATCAAAATTAATAAAAAAAAAACTTAAAATATATTGTCCTAAAAATGGTTGGCTGCCTTATATCTAGATAATTCCAATGTCTCCTCACATTACGAACTGAGCAACGTCTCCCACAAGCCAAGAACCGCGTCCATTATTCACATGAGAGCGAATTAATCCGATGGTGATAGACGACATTCGTGGGTGAACCGACTTCTGAAACGTGATTATCTGAACCAGTACTGGGATTAGTATCTAAAGTTATTTTAGAGGCATAACTTACATTCGTTTTGTCGTGCACGTCCTTGACGTACACTTACTTTTGACCACGAATATGGAGCACAACTTTTTATGAACTCAGCTCATGTTTGAGCTTCACTACATTCTACGGCCCCAGCTGATCACACATATTCACGCGAGTCTCATTTTTACCTAATGCACGCATTTTTCTCATATCGGCTGAAAAGAACTTGGGTACATCTATCTAGTCATTCACTCATGAATGAATACATTTGTTAGCCACGTGTGAATGATGTTATTACTATTAATCAATAACGTTATTTTTTCTGAATATTTGACATCGCCACTTTTGCAGTACTCCCGAAAAAGAAAAGAATTACGAGCGACATCTTAATTCTAAACTGAATATTTGAGTGTCGTGTAAACCTAGCATCTTGATTGTTTCAAAGAACTGTTAATGTCAGAATGTTTATAAACAAGTCCTTCCCAGAAACTTTTAATTTGATAAGGAGAATGGTGAAATCTGTCAAAAAGGATGGCATTGGAGCTGAAAACATAACATGGAATCCTCCACGTATCGAAAGAAGGATATTTATATGAATGCGAATCTGATCATTTGTACACTTAATGGTAGATGTACTGGCCACTGTTTACTGTGTATGGCAGATGTATTGACCATTGATTACGATGCATGGTAGATGAATTCTCGGCTCTTTCACTAAAACTATCAAATACGTCTATTTTAGATTCTGGAAAAATGCAGTATATACCATATATAGGATAGAACACACTTAGAAACTAGATTACTCATTAGACAGCGCATGCATTTACAAACATTAGGCAATTATATGGATTTCACAAGGTTTACCACGTTCAAATGAACAATTTAAGAACTCCATTAACATTTTTATCTGAAAAACATATCAACAAATATTGTTTTCGTGTAATTTTGTACATTTCATCTAAATAAAGCGATAATAACAACAATGGATTTTAAAAACCATGTTTTCAGTGTTAATGCTTCCATATGATATAATCTCTCTCTCTCTCTCTCTCTCTCTCTCTCTCTCTCTCTCTCTCTCTCTCTCTCTCTCTCTCTCTCTCTCTCTCTCAATATAATAAAAAATGCATAGACAAGCACACAAACCTTTGTCAGAAAAGAAATGATATCGTCATTGTTTTTAAATGCTTCTTTGTACGACTGAAGCTCGAACTGGAAAAGTTGTTCGTTCATGAAGTTCTGGAGTCTCTCGTTGATGATGTTGATACAAAGCTGTTCTAAGCTGTTGACTCGAAGCTTTTCGAAACCAGCAATGTCTAGAATGCCCGTACGCAAGAGCTCTCTATGTCTGCAAATGAAATATAATTATTACTGATATCATCATCGTTATTGTAGTTGTGTTATGTGTATTTATAGTATGTGTGTTGATTTTCATGATTGTATTTGTATTTATTTTTAACACTTTGAGTACAAATTTTCTCTTTGTTCGATTGCTTAAATTAAAGAAAACACGTTCATAGTTGTAAAGACGGATATATTGTATCTCTTTTGACGTAAATATGTTTATTTCATTATAGCTCAGATCAGTTCTTAAGCTGCCAGTTTGCCATAATTATTGATTAACTACTTGTTAAAGGAATTGACTTTGATTACGAAGCTGGATGTTCTAAAATAATTAAATCCCTCGTTCTGGTTTTGAACTTTGGTCTTAGATATCAATAAAATAGGTGTTTACTTGAGAATTATATATTTCTAGCTTAATCATCAGTCTTAGGGGAGTATTTTAGTTTTGATCATTTCAAAGGATATATTTTTTCAGAGATTCATTGAAATAATATCTGCAGTGACTGTTCCTGAGGAGTTGTCGGTGAGCTATCAAATTGCTACTCCTCATTCTTATTGCAGGCTTTGACACCCAGTTGTGTCGTCCGTTCTGAGCCAGTAGGACTTATTAAAAGCTCTTTAATAATTGCATTGACCAATAAATAAGTAATATTTCTAAATACTGTACATCTTGTCACCCTGTTTAAATGGCATGAACTGCCCGTAAGTATATACCTAAGGCTCATCTATATCCTACAGCTATTTCTGTAGAACCCTCTATTCGAGTAATACTCGAATGTATCCGTCCCTTCCTTAAGAACCAACAGGCAACTAAAATATGTAGACCTGTAACGTATGTGTCTTTTCCTATGCTTTTTGACCATCATACAATCTGTTCAGTATCATCAATGGTCACCTTTAGTATCAAGTATTGTTGAACAGACAATGACTTGAATGAAATAGGCATCCAGCAATAAAACTCTCCTGCTTATATCCTTGAATGTCAACGGGCCTTCGAAAGATTTCATAGAACTTTAAAGAAAATGGTTCTGTCGCAATAATTAGATACTAGAATCATTAGGATGAGGACATTATTTCGCTTTCTTTGTTCTTTGATAATTAGTTAAAGATCCTCGTCAGGCTATTTACTATGGTGCTTCTTAAGTTAAAAGAAAGTAAGTGTCTTATGTACACGATTAAAAGTTCTGAAAGCTAAAGAGAAACAACCTTGATATGTGAATATGTTAAAGGATTATGCCGATAGAGATTGCTCATTAATCATTCTGTCAATTTGGCTGTACTTGTTCCAAGACAGTGTGGACTTAAACGATGACGTATAATTAAAATGTAGTGATTTGGTATAAACAATCTCCGACATTTGGAAATATTAGACAATATCATCTAGTAACTTTCTCTTCCACTACCAGAGGCAAATTGTATTTAAATTATCTATTACCTAAATATAAATACGTTTTTCAAGATAACCTAACTCTAACAAATAAAATTCTACCTCGAAGTAAAAATTGCAGTTTCGGCTCTTTGAAACGACATCAGTAAACGACTGATAAATTCAGCAGGAATGTTTGAAAAAGGTAAATATTTGTTGAGGAATGATTTCATAGAAACAAATGAACATAACCGGAGTTTACTTTGGTTTCTTGTGATGAAACCAAAAAATACTATCCGTACGTGTACTAAATATAGAACAGTTAACAGTGGCACCAGAAACAAATTTATTTAAATGACAAGAATCGATGACTACATTGACAAAAATTAGAAATGTAAAATATGTCACCAAGCTTGAACGTTTTGAAAGGATTCTGTCAAATTCTATTCACGGAAAGGGAAATAGAAATTTCGGCTTTCGTAATTCCCAATGCCGATTTGGGACGAAAGGCTCGCTTTCAACTTTGAATCGTTTAATGAACTTTAATAATCTGATGTAGATAATGATGACGTCTTCGTCTATTATGGTAACAGGAATTTTCATTTGTAAATCATTTTTTGATAGTTTTCTTTTTACTCAAATTTAACAAATAATTTAAGCAAATTTGAGTTTTGCCTGCGTTTCTAGGACATACCGTGGGAAACGGTCAAGTTAAACTTATAGACGTTTCGTCATGGCTATCTATGAATTCCCAGTGCTTATCATTTCTTTGAGATTCATATTTCAATCATTAAAAGTTTCTTTAAAATGCACTTACACTTGTATCTTGTTACGTGTAAGCTCGTACAATAATAACAAGAAAAACAAACGAAGTGAACAAGCTTTGTATATTTTAACAAAATTTTTTTCCATCAAAACAATGTAAAAATTGGATAAAGGACGAACGGTTTGTGAATATAATCTAAAATTTAATATTAAGGAAGATAATACAAATCCTATCACTAAATAGTTATATTAGAATCCAGGTTCGAATCTCAACGAAGTTCCAATATGGAAGACGATAACGTCAGATATGGTCGTTGTACAAGTTACAAGTGGCACCACCAATTCCTCACTTGAATTACAGTTTTTTGCCATATAAATCTCGAATAAAAATTCCCACTGAACTTCTTTCACTCATAATTTGTATTTAAAAATATTACACTCGTTTGCTTTTCTAGAGAATAAATTATTAAATTCCAAAACCAAATGATTTTCAAAAAGAATCTGGTTTTAACAATTGAAACCTTTCTAGCCCTCAAAGTTAAAAAATTCAACAAACTGAAAAGTGTTCAGAAAGAGTATAAAATCAAACCAAAATATCACCCCGTTCTCGCGTTATCGGACACGTGATCTCTTAACACTTGAAAAAGGTAATATAAAATATGAAATTATCACTTAGCAAGAATAGCCCTATCCAGATTCTCACTCTTAAAATTTACAAATAAACATTGTTTATTCAGACTACACATAGACTGAACTGAACTTGGCAATATCCAATCGTTTTCGCGGGGTGTTTACAACCTGTGTACCACTGTGAGCTACAAAAAATGCTTCTGTAATAGATTTAACGTTTTAGATAAACAAAATGTTACTGAAATAAAATTGTGAATCCTGTAAAAATAATCATTATAAGAAAATGTAATGAAACAAAAATATTGTTTTAAACTAAAACACAGGCAATTTAATTACATGTACGTAACAAAAAAGAAAAGACATATTTTCCATGGGGGATGTTAAGTTGATCTGTACTATAGGTCATAATTTTCATAATTATATTTTTTAAGGATCGTTTAAGTAATGACATTGTCAATTCCAATATAATCGGAGATCGATGGTTTGTACTATTATATCAGGTAGGTCGTGTAAACGCATTTATCGTTTCAAAAAGTAGTGTGATGTATTTTATTTGACGTAAACTTGTTGATGTGATTCCAAGACAGGTGATGTTTTTTTATTTAGAAAGCTGATTTATTGACTGCTAAATTATCTGTCCTTGTTCATAAGGCTGAATGATCTACAATTAATTAGCTCCATTTTTATAAGGTTAAATATTCCGGATTGACTAAGAACCCTGCATAGTTCTAAACTTATGTCCTAGTTACATATATTATAGATGGTTTCTTCAGAATAAAGTATGCCTAGCATAATCATCAGTATCAGGTGTGTAATTTAGTTCTGAACATTTGAGAGGATTTATTTATTTATGTATTTCAATTATTCAATGGAATTACAAAGCGATTTAGTAACACATTGAGGATTGCTGCGAATTCATTTAAATGTTATAACATTTCTAGACACCAAGTTTATGAGTACATCAGCACAACAGATTGAACTTTAATCGAACTATAACTAGAAGTCATTTAGAGTACGTGGAACGTTTGTATTTGCGATGTAACTTTTATTATTATTTACGATTTCATTGCCCATACTGTAAAAAACATTTTTACTGTTCAAATTGTCTTTATTTGTTTAATTTTACAACACTTGATTGTTGATTTCTGATACTTATTTTAAGATCTTAGTCCTACCAGTTGTCATTATCGTCATGATTAATGTTATTATTATTATTATTATTATTATTATTATTATTATTATTATTATTATTATTATTATTATTATTATTATTATTATTATTATTATTATTATTATTATTATTATTATTATTATCATTATTATTATTATTATTAGTAGTAGTAGTAGTAGTAGTAGTAGTAGTAGTAGTATTAGCAGTAGTAGTGGTGGTGGTAGTAGTATTGGTAGTAGTAATATATTAGAAATGTAACTTATTGTTTATAGACGTTATTGTTCTTATCATCTACCAAGTATAATATATATATATATATATATATATATATATATATATATATATATATATATATATATATATATATATATATATTTATATATATATATATATATGGACTACGAACAGTGCAAAGATAGTAACGAACTTTCTTGAGCGCTTTTGACTCTTAATGAGTCTTTTTCAAACGCATATATAAAACATAGACAAAACAAGCAAATACACATAGAACGCGTTGTTCTTAAAACTCTACATGGCCGTCTCTACATGAATTAAACCTTTAGATACATTATCTCTCAAGCAGCCTGATTAGACTTTTTGCAAATACTGGCCATGCTAATACTGACGATGAAAATACGCTGGAATATGCAAAAATCATCACTAATGTCCAAAGCGGACACAGACCAGCAAACGAAAAATTACTTAAGACGAGAAAACCCTAGGGCAGGTAGATTTTATCTTCTACCTAAAATCCACAAACAAGGAAATCTAGGCAGACCTATAATGTCTTGTAACAGGCATCCCACAGAAAGGATATCATAATATTTAGATCATTTTTTTAGACCACATGTCCAAAAATTACCATTATATCTTCAGGAAATGACAGATTATCTCAAAAAAGCAAGGATAGTGATCAATTACTGCCAGGTACATGAATTGTTTCCTAAGACGTCACATTATTTTATACTAACATACTGCACAAAGAAGGGTTATAAGCGTGTAGAAAAGCATGGAACACAAGAACTGTAAACAATCCACCCACACACATCCTTGTCCAACTTCCTGATCTTGTCCTAAAATTCATTAACTTTGAATTTAATGAAGAAAACTACCTCCAAATCAATGGAACCGCAATGGATACTAAATTGGCCCATTCGTGTGCTCATATTTTTATGAGAAAACTGTAGGGTCAGTTCTTAGCCTCGGGTGAGTACAAGTGGGTACGTTTTATCGATGATATAGAAATGAAGTGGCAACATGAAAGAGAAAGTCTGGATGACATCATATCAAAAGTAAACAACTTCCATCCTTCAATAAAATTCACTGCAGAGATTTCCAAACTAATTCATGTTTTCCTGGATACAACGACAGATTGGTTGAAAACAAATTGCTTACAAACGTCTACCCGAAACCAACTGACAAACACCAGTATCTTCTGCCAACCAGCTGTCATCCAAAACACTGCACTAAGAACATTCTACACAATCTAGCACTGAGAAAACGCAGAATTTGCTCTGACAATGAAAAATTCTTAGAAAGTTCTGAAGAACTGGCTAAGCATTTAATTTACCGAGGCTACGACAAAGACCTAATTGCGAAGACAATCCAAAGGGCAAAACAGACAAATACTCAAATATTGAAAGAAGAAAAAGGCTGATAGGATACCATTTATCCTGACCTACCGTCCAGAAAACCCCAAAGTAGGTAAAATCACCGCGAAACACTGGCCCATCGTGGAATCGTCGAACGTACTAAAGCTAATCCTTCCAAACAAACCTGTAGTAGCCTACCGCAGACCAAAATCCTCAAGGTCATCATAGTCTGGGCAAAGCTAATGCCAAATAGTCAAGACCACCCTAGTCAATCTGGACCCTGTGACGATGAAAGATACAATATATATCAACTTATGATAGACACCAGGACATTCACCAGCACAGTAACTAGATAAAAATTAAACATACATGGTCGAAACAAAACGTGCAAAACAGAATGTAATTTATTCCATCACATGTAAGATCTGTAGTCTTTAGTATGTCGGTGAAACTGAAAAGCTACACAAAAGGATATACCTTCATAGGTCTCAATGTGTGACAAAGAAGCTGTACAGAAGCTCGGTGGCAGGACACTTCTCTTCCCCTGGCCACATTTGCAGTGATATGACACTTATTGCAAATGGTAACAACACCAGCTGGAGTTCCGAAACCAGGAAGGAAAAGGAATCTTATTGGATACTCCGCCTTAGAACATAGAAACCAAGCGGTCTAAACCAAGAAGACTAGAAAACGAAAGCTATGCCCTAGTAGAATTACTCTTTGCAGCCGACACAGTATCCTCTCAAACTTTTCTAAATCTTCTTAATATTACAACTATAAGAATAAAATATCCGGAATAGAATCAACTATCCGAGATATAATCTGCCTCACAAAAAAGTACACAAAGTAATAGATGACGCAATGGCTCATAGATTTCTAGGGAAGCATAAACATCTTTCAGTATTTGCAATAAGTCTGGCTGGTGCATAATGTATATAAAGGTTTAGTTCATGTAGAGACAGCCAATCACAATGGCTTTTATGTTTATTTGTTTTTTTCTGTTTTCTATATGCCTTTAAAAAAGACTGATTAAGAGTCGAAAGCACTCAGGCAACTTAGTTATTAATTTTGTACTGTTGGTCGTCAGCTTATTGCATCTATCTCATTCAATCCCTGACACGTAATCCAGTGCACTTGAAAGGGCTGTTATTCGCCATATATATATATATATATATATATATATATATATATATATATATATATATATATATATATATATATATATATATATATATATATATATAAACTTAATCACCTAAAAGCGTTTCAAGGTATGAATGAAGTAGGTAAATGACGCATGTGCATAGTATGTGCCTGACTGAATTCAAGAATCGGACTATTTAATGAATTTAAGATGGAAAATGATATGCATTTTCAGTTTTTTCATTCCAATAAAGGAGAAAGATAATACGGTTAATGCCTACCCTCTTTTGGGGGGATGGAGGTCTGAATTGATCTGACGGACCAACCACTGGAATGTTCTCTCATACAACATCTTGGCAAGAGCGTCACGACCTTCGGCAGCCTGTTGCGGGCCCTTGTTACGTCGTACCTCATCTCCTTGAAACCATACAATGATTAATTTTATTAAAAATTGTTTAGAAGCGATACCCATCACTTATGATGTATTACTCCAATTCTACATTAATAACTAGTTATGGGTTTCCGTGTTACTTTTGTTTGTACAGCGCACGTCAATCATGGGATGGTCACGCTGAAGGTTTTCTGGAAGCTGAAACATGGCACAAATTACAATATGCCTTGCGATGCAATTATGTTCATTTTCTTAGGCTTCACATCATGCATGTATATTTTCTGGAATTAACTTGCATCATATTCTTTGAATTTAAAATCAAAAACTTTGAAATAAAAAATTGACCTGTAATAAAATATTTATCTTTATAAAATTCTTCTTCTTAACTAAAGTATTCACTATGTTGCCACTTGTTTTCGGACATAATGTAATGAATAATTATCGATAAAGCAATGATTAATTATCGACAAAACTTACTAAAAGTACGATTTTGCCTTCACGTAATGTACAGAAACGCTGTAAGAATTTGTTATTTCTACAGTATATAATTTAAGAAAAACAAAATCTCACAATCATACATACATACATGCATGCATGCACGCACGCACGCACCCACGCACACACACACACACACACACACACATACATACATACATACATACATACAGACATACAGACATACAGACAGACAGACAGACAGACAGACATACATACATACATACATACATACATACATACATACATACATACATACATACATACATACATACATACATACATACATACATACATACATACATACATACATACATACATAGAGAGAGCAGAGAGAGATAATTTGGAAAGAATCATCAAAATCATTTGCTTCAGAGAAGACGACGGACTACTCCTCTAGAGATATAAGTCCTTATAATTGTTAACATGAAAAGGAGTGTGCTTCCGAAAATGAAAAAGATTCCTCCGAAAATGAAGAAAGTGGAGAATAAGGCAAGTTTCTGGCAATGACGAAATTCAACACTATGATGAAAGAGAGACTTAAACAAGAAGTAAATGTATGCTAGCGATCTCTTGTGAATTTTGATTGTAACTCAAAAGCGATAAAAAAATAGCAGAAACAGAGGACAAAGATCGCTTCGTCTTGATTTTTTTATAATAAGGATGGTGTATTTTGATTGTCACTGTATGAATATATGCTCTTTCACCCCTTTTTATCCCATATGCTAGTTAAATTTGCAGTGAAATGGACATTTTCATTAATGTAATCGCGTTAGGCATGCAAGTGGGAAAATACTAGTCAGACTGTTTATCCATTATTGTTATGTCTTTCTTTGTTAATCTTTGGATAAATACAAACATACACTGAAAAAAGTGATCGGTGAAGGGAAATTTGAATAGTGTATGGTTGTGTCTGTGTCTGTGAGTGAGGGATGTTGAATGATATTGGTTCGTTGGATGGTGTAATTGTCTGATGGAGTGTATTTGTGTGTGTGTGTGTGTGTGTGTGTGTGTGTTTTGATTGTCCTTATAAAAGTTCCTGTCGATCCATTTCACCTACCAAGCGACATTAGTGCGTATTGAGGTCAACTCAAACATTGTTACTAATTCACTATTCAACTGGGGTCAGGCAATTACAACAACCTTTTCCCTGGTGCACAGAACCTTGACGTCACCATTAATCCTTTCCTATTGACCCTATTTTGTCCCACCATGTTAATTCTCCTTGATTCTATAAATGTTTTGACCTTATGAATTTGCTTGATACAATATTCCATATTCACCTTTCGTTTGCACGGAAATCCATTGACCCCTATTGACCCCATTAACTACTTAAGTCATTACCTTGTATAGACATTTTTGTTGAAACAAGCGCCTCGATTAAATCTTCAACTCTGAGTCTAAGCAGTTCTGATGCTGGAATGAAAAGGTCCAAATAAAACCAATATAGAACAGAACGAATCAATTACAATTTATATGATTTGTGAGATAGATTCAGTTAGCAACGGCATGGAAAATTACTGAATATCCGGTCCAAGAGCTTATACAGTAGATCACTTAAAACTTAGAAAGTTACACACTGAATTACGTTTGAAATAGAGAAACAGACCAAGAATGAAAACGCTATTGTATGGTCTATAATAGTGTAGATCTGCCCATGAACCACTCTTCCCGACCATTACCTATAAAGTATAGTTTATATTCTATTTAAAACAGAATCAAAACTTTAAGCAAACACTTTATTTATATGTCAGGAAAACTTATCAATAGAGCATTTAGTTATATTCTCTAATATTTTCGTTTAGAACATATCTCCTTTTTCCCTTTTCTTCACCTACCGTAATTGGCTGGTTTATTGTCGGATAGTTCGGAAGCCCCATGCACTCCGGATACCTCGATGAATTTAATTTCAGTTAGATGGATAACTGCAGCCAGTAAAGAATCTACAACGTCTGGGCTCTACTTTATAAAACATATTGTTTGAATGCCCTCTTAATAATAATGATAACATTATACTGGCGTTTGAGAGAGAGAGAGAGAGAGAGAGAGAGAGAGAGAGAGAGAGAGAGAGAGAGAGAGAGAGAGAGAGAGAGAGAGAGACATACAGACAGACAGACAGAGAGACAGACAGACAGACAGACAGACAGAGACAGAGTGACAGCGATAGACAGAGAGAAACAGAGAAAGACAGAGTCAGAGAGAGAATAAATAATACATATGAGACATCAACAGTAAAGAAAATCGAGTAGAATCACAGAGGAAAGAGAGCATTATGCAACTGAAGGTTGCATTATTTCCAAACAATACAACTATTCCACCCATAAGAGTATATGTCATACACCTATCAATTGTCTACCACTAAAAATAGCAAATGTTTCACAGTGCCTTTTTCAAAGTAGGAAGTAGGACAACAAAACTATCTTTTTCTGATTCAGTAATCCCATACTGCTCAACGAGGTTGGAGCTATTTTGTCCAGCACGTTTTATAGTTACATCATCTGTGCTCCAATCCACAAGTAGAAGCAAAGTTCTTGCAGCAACGGTAGGAAATACCTTACCAGAAAATTACTATACAATGCAAGCCATATTTTGTAAAATTGGTAAGCTTCCCGTTCCATGAGCTTAAAAGTATAAACATTACAAATATTTCAAAACGTATACAACAAAATATCGTTAATACAGTAATGCGAGTCTATTGGCTAAATCACGCTTCAATGCCGTGCCTGCAATGACCCAGTCATATTGGATAATGCTTCGCATCTCGCAATAACCAATGTTGCAAAGCAACCACTCCTTGTGACTTATAATCAAGAACACGATTTTGTATATATATATATATATATATATATATATATATATATATATATATATATATATATATATATATATATATATATATATATATATATATATATATATATATATATATATTGCTATATGCGTGAAAGAGAGAAGGTAAATTTATGTATGAACTTGTTGGTGGTGGTTATGGAGGTAAGAGTGCGCAGATCAACAGAAAAATCGCGTAACAATATACATTGTTAGAGCTATATTCTTCCTCGAAATGTCTCATATCCTAACTTCGTGCCTTTTCTCACTGGTGATATGATATTAATTGACAAAAATTTAGCAACCATTTATTTCGTTAATTTTTGTCTTCTTAAAAATAAACTATTGCACTCATTTCTGCTCAGTACAACCATTGAAATGTCATATGAAGATCTGTTTATCCTTAATGCTTTCTAAACACTGTTGAATGCATCAAGCAACAATTACCGTCTTAATCTGTTGTATAATTTTATTCTGTTCTATGTACATCTCTTTGTATCTCGCTTCGTCTTTCAGGCTAACAGGGTCACTCTGCATAATTCTAGGGATATAGTATATAAAATATTTTATTTGTAACACCATGTGAGTTTTGCATCTATTAAGCTTCGAATAACAAAGACCGTTCATTTCATCCAATAATTCCTGGAATCGATACTATCTGAATACCACATCTATTGCATATCAAATCATGCGTTTTGTCCATTTATTTTATTTATCTTTTCATCCAAGAATCAATCAAAAGGTAAATTATTCCATCAAAATAGCTGTGCATAGGCAAAGAACATTTAAAATCTGCCATAAAATTATTTTTTTTGCTTTGATCAATAATGTGTCTTTTCAGCAACTAATCTAAACCTTGAGACATTACTTTTTCACATGATTCATACCTGTAGGAATCGATCGGCTTCTCAAGAAACAATTTTTTCAGGGTTGTCTTGGGAGCTCAATGAAGCAGCGAATAGAATGCGTGGAAGTTTCCTTCATTGGTGGACCGGTGAACAACTCTTGACTTTTCGAGCATGTATTCTCTGATAATTACTACAGGCAAAGTGAACGACAATATCGTACATAGATTTAGCAATAGGTTGCTGCAAACAAATAAAATTAATATAGATTTAGAATGACTTAAACGGACGTATTAATTTTGGAAATCCATCTCAGCTAGGCGATTAATGTATTATAAGAGCTGATGTCTTATTTTTCCAGTAATGAGTAAATTACAATAATTTATAATGCACTTATCCAACTGCAGAAATGCAGCCGTTCATGTACAATATCTCGGTTTATGAGTCATCGCTTTATTAATAACTTTATTTTTCTTTAATGTAAATATACTGTCTATGATGTTCTCAACTTAGCACAGGTTTCCTGTCGGAGCTCACATATATCATTCTATTTTGAGCAAACACTCCGTCACCTAAATAGATTATACCGTATATAATATGAGAAGCTTACTGCCTGTAAGGCCCCAATGTTCAGCGAAGCTGAGCTCCAGGTACTTGGCAAAGCGGCTTGAATTGCGATTCATATGGGTCTTGGCATTTCCGAAAGCTTCTAACAACGGGTTCACCTGTTTAGGGATAATTTATTGCTTTTTCAAAACTTAAAAGTCTTTTTAATAGTATACGTTATGAATTATCAGAGAGCATCAAATTAGTGACAATTTACATGTCAAAGGTTTAATCGCTTGTTAGCGTTGGAATAACTTTTAACCTAGGCTTACATTTAGTTCTAAATAAATCCGATACTCTGTTACGCTACAATTAATTGTTGTTTTCCAAAATGAATAATACTTGCTGTTCGTTCAAGTGATTGGCAATGCAAATTTATACAGAAAGTTATTATTCGGGGAAAAACATGATGACCTCAGTTGTTTTTTGGTACGAACATCAAATTTGTATACATAATATATGTCATGAGCATGCCTGACACATAAACAACATATTGCTTTCCTGCTAGAAGACATTCATGAACGTAAAGTAATTACAATTTAATATCCGAATAGTATTGTATGGTGGGTAATATGAAAAAAGTATGTCTTATTTATATTTACATAATATCTTATGTACATTTTCCTCCATATACTCTGTATTTTTTGCAGAAAACTTTTGGATTCATATTTATGAAATACAGATATAATTATCATTATACGTTTTAAGAAAGAAAGCCATGCAACTTTCTCATTTAAGAAATGAATGAATAAATAGATATAATAGTCTACATCACCGTGCTTTAACATTTTTGAAGAGATTGTAGATACTGTGTCTAGCGTGAAATGTAGAAGGTTAAATGAATCACAGATACCTTTATGATCTTTTCATGAAAATCCTTGTTGTCACTTTGACACATGTGAACGAAATGTTTCACCATGAATTTCGTGCTCTCTGTTTTTCCGGCACCGGATTCTCCTGTAACGATGATGACCTGCTCCTTTTTCGACTCGTGAATGCGTCGAAACGCACGTGCAGTGGTTTGAAAAACATGAGGCGCTAGCATTTCAAACAAGTTGATCCAGTCATAGGTTTTGTTGCTGATAAAGAAAAACAAATATCAATAATAATTTGTATAACCGTAAATGATTATTCTATAGGCTCAATGAGATCAAATAAAATATCAATGAGAAAAACAATAACTGAAACAACATCAAGAAAAATACAAATTGCAGTTGTCATTGTGGCGCATCGTCATTGAAGGTCATGTTCTTTAATGCTATCCATATATTTCTACTTTCGGTCTTTGATTAAAGACAATTTCAAGACTGTGGCTGATCATATAACTTTACTCGCACATGTATGCTTTTATTTAGCAAAATTTATAAATGCGATTTTTTTTTTCATTTCAGGAACTGTTCATATTGTTAATATATGTGTCATGATTTAATGCCTCGGTTGATTGACTTGCATTTGTGCAATTGAGTGAATAAATATGTATTAGACCAAACAGCTTTATTCATTTCCTTAAAATCGTATAACATTCAGAATCTAGTGGAAAGCGATATCACCGCAAAGTACCAGAGTCGTGTCTTTTTTGGAACAGTTAAACGTTTGATATACAAAGTAGACATAATATATATCCTGGACTCGTGAGTCATGGATGTTATTTCTCATAGCAGTGCTATATCATGGATGTTTTTTCTCATTGCAGTGCTACATCATGGGTGTTATTTCTCATAGCAGTGCTATATCAAGGATGTTATTTATCATAGCAGTGCTATATCATGGATGTTATTTCTCATAGCAGTGCAATATCATGGGTGTTATTTCTCATAGCAGTGCTATATCATGGATGTTTTTTCTCATTGCAGTGCTACATCATGGGTGTTATTTCTCATAGCAGTGCTATATCGAGGATGTTATTTATCATAGCAGTGCTATATCATGGATGTTATTTCTCATAGCAGTGCAATATCATGGGTGTTATTTCTCATAGCAGTGCTATATCATGGATGTTATTTCTCATAGCAGTGCTATATATTGGATGTTATTTCTCATAGCAGTGCTATATCATGGATGTTATTTTTCATAGCAGTGCTATATCATAGATATTATTTCTCGTAGCAGTGATATATCATGGATGTTATTTCTCATAGCAGTGCTATATCATGGATGTTATTTCTCATAGCAGTGCTATATCTGTGGAGCAGGTTTCGTGCAAGCCATTAAAGTGAACAAAATTTACTACTCACGTCTGATATTAGACTCGTTGCAGTAGCATTGTATCTTATCATATTATGTTGAACTTTATTAAACTACACTATTTCATAATGTCAATGGATAAGATGGTGGAAGTGTGAGATTAGCATTTAAAGTGACCTTCATTACAGCTCAGGCCACATATGTTGGATTTTTTCCCCATAACGTTCCGTCACAAGATAGTAGGAAGTTTAAAAGTTTGGGCAATTTCTCTCGGTTATAACTTCTTTATCAATGGCCAAAACGTAACTGCGATAAGTCAAGCATAATTATTAAAAACTGGTGATCAGTAGATTTGTATCCATGACCATGCCAGCTTTGCAATAGCATTCATTCATATCTATATCTATCTATATATATATATATCTATATCTATCTATATATATATATATATATATATATATATATATATATATATATATATATTCACGTTATAATAGGTTTCATTACCATACCCATGTTCATGTTACAATACGATCCATTTCCATTCCAATAATATACATTGCACAACCCAATATAACTTGGTTATAATGCGATTCTGCTTATAACGCGATGCCATAACATCTCCAGTTTTTTAATTATAGGCAACCAATCTTCCTAACATCGTAAGTACGTGCTCTAGGAAACGCCTAGTATTCGTATCCCTAGCATATTTTTAATCCCAAAACTTATTTTATTGTTGTCTTAACTTCCGAAATCTTCTATAACATATTGCAGTATTATATTTGTTAACGAATTATAGTTCATGTATTATGAAACCCTCCGAATTAAACTTCCGATATAAGATCAAGAGATTTGTTAGAAAATGACACTGAATAGGATACAAAGTATGCCCATACCTACGTTGTGATAAGATTGAAGACCCCACACTCACGTCACAATAGGATCAATGATCAAACATACGTCACAATAGGATCCTTGATTATGCCCACGTCATAATAAGCTCCCTGACCAATCACACGTCATGAGAGGATTCTTGAGGTTATAATAGGATCCATAACAATGTCCGCATTACAATATGATTCATGACCACGCACACGTTACAATAGGATCCATTACGAATCATGACAATGTCAACGTTATAGTAGGGTTCTTCGTCATAATAACATATATGGCCATTCGTATGTTATAATTAGATCCATAGCTATGCTACATGCTATAACTGCATCTATGACACGTTATAATAACATCAAGGATGCGTTTTACAATGGAAAATATGCATAGATACTTGAATTCATAAGCATAATCAAGTCTTGACAGGTAAATGAAGTAAGTCTTAATACGATCAAAGGCAAGACCTATGTAATCACAGAAATGATGTGCATAGCCACAACAAAATAAGATCCATTACCCAAGTTATTCTCGAGTGCACGACAATACCAAATATGTAAGATGATTACAGTCTCATATTTTAATATCATAATTAATTATATCAATATATATATATATATATATATATATATATATATATATATATATATATATATATATATATATATATATATATATATATATATATATAATCCCTTCAATAAAAAAAGATTCCACGATCATAGTCACGTTATAATATGTTCCGTGATACCTATACGTCATCATAAAATATATAGCACATGTTACAATACGGACAACAATGACCTTAAGCGTGCTACAAGAGGGACCGATGTATCAAGATTATTTTATCTAGGGTACATTATTGCTTGTGATAATTTATTTAGTTTCATCAGCATTAGTGATGCAAATAGTTGCTTACCGTATGAAACTAGAAGATTATTTATATCCATGGATTCAATAAATTTACATGACATGCTTTTAATGAAAATCGTCCATGATACTATTTCATATTGAAGCAAGGTTCATGTTATTCTTCCACTTTCATTGTCATTTCTAAGCGTTTCCATGATTATTTTTTCGATGACCTTTTTGTGCATTGGTAATAAGAATAAAAAAATAAAGTTTCATCTTTGCGTATTAACCAAAATATATATCTTTAATAAATCACTGGGTATGAGTCCTGCTTACATTTTCTCCGAAGATCGGCAGTTCCTTGCACGGGTTCATAGCTATGAGTGTGTCTCCACATCTTGTCTACAACGAGAACAACATGACAGTATTATACGTTTAGCTTATTTGCCTTTATGCTGTTTCCACTATATATTTTATGTATTGTCCTATCTATTCTGTCATGTTTAAGGTTTACAGAATAAGGAAACTAATACGATTAAAACTAAACGATAATTAGCATTTCGCAATTTTTCAAATTATGAAAGAAAAGTAATTGAACTAAATGTCTCTGCAGGATTCTTCCAATTTCTATTATGGCAATGGATGATTTTGAGAATATAGAGCTCCAAATAGTAAATCATTTCACAGGCAATAAAACTTAAAAATAAGCGATAAATTTGGTATCTTGGTTACATCTGAGATCAAATTAGAGAACAGAAAAGTAACCACAATAAACATGGAATACAAATCATACAAAGGATATAACTTTCATTTGATGTTGAACGAAAAAGTGTCCAAGCTGGATTGGACATTATGCATTCATTGGTCCAAGTTGTATTATTCTTTAGACAAGTGAGAGGTTCTACCCGAATCTTTTGTATCTAACATTATTGTATGTCATTCAAGTCTATTAATAATAATACAAGCTTATAGTTTAATATGTATTAGATAATTGTGCATTTATGTCAATACAAAATGTAAGCATGAGTAGAAACGGAAATTACATCATTTTTTAAAAAAGCATTTAACATAACACCCACCCATCCCCATAAATAACCTACATAAAAAAATCGCATTTTAATAAAAATATTTTCCTACCTAACATTTACGGTTCTGCAGGGTTGAAAATGCTTAGATGCCTTACACAGTTGCCGATATTAAAGAAGTTACGTGTTAACGGATTAACTCACTGAACGAAAGCGAGACATGGGTCACGTGCCTTCTGTAGGTGCACGATTAAGAATGATAGGCGATAATTGTTGAACACAAATAATCCTAAATTCAGACAAAACCTGTATAAATGAACCAAATGTTGAGAACAAGGTCTGAAGATAAATGCTTTCCAATTGCCTAGATAGTATGCCCGTTGTCCAATTCTGGAGGTCAAACTTTCAAGCACATATTTTATTCACCATCAACACATGCGAGGAAATCTTAGATTTTATAAAAGTCAATTATCTATATACCATGTGCAGGTTGATAAATAAATTCGGTCGTCACCTTGAAATGTAAGTTACATCACACATTGGGTATATTATGATGGATACATGAATACCTTTCAGGAAACAGTCGATTGTCTTTGCTACTAAGTATTTTTTGTCTATTATTTCTATAAAAAGGAAGTAAAAACGTCAGAATGAAATAAATGATGTACGATAAGTTTGGTGTTTGGTTTGCTTGACTTTATCTCAACCCTGGAATTTATTTTATTTCATGGGATTTATTCAGTGTAGAATTTAGAATCTAAGTCCCGCGTAATGCAATTGTGTTCGAGTATTGTAAGATAAATAAGATCATATCGTGACTTTGTTATCATGCATTCATTAATCATGGTCCCTCTTGAGATCTCTTGATCTCCACCCCATCTAGCTCATTGTATTGGGTTAATTGGCAATGCTAATGTTCCGTTGTCACAGTTAATATGCCGTTGTCAATGTTAATGTTAATGTCAAAAATACAATAGTGTTTCGTGGATCCAAATTTAGGCATCTCTCTACTTTAAATGATATGCCTAGTTAGCTTCGTTTTTAATGTCATAGCAACACAAAAGCGAGTAATACCATGCCGAGGCTACCGGAACAAAGTGATTTCCACATAAGGCTTATTGAGGTAGTCGACCCGGATTCAATGACTGCCATAAAAGGTTTTCATATACATTTTAAGTTTTGTATTCAAGATGAGTATCATTAAGTGAAAAAATGTAATTCACCAATAAATAAATAAGTAAATAAATAAATAAAAAATAAATAAATAAAAAAATAAATAAATAAATAAATAAATAAAGAAAGAAATGAAAAAACTAACATCTACAATGATACTTTTACTTGCCGGTTACTGGGAAAAATCTTCTGTATGTTTGAAATAAATTTACAAAAAAGGAATCAATATAAAACAGTAATTTTACAAAGCGTAGCAAATGGATTATGATTTAAGCTGCTCTGTCACAAAAGGTGAAAGCGACCTACAATTTGTCACCACATTGTATGCTTGCAACGATTTTAGGTAGTAGCTTCTACTCTGTTAGCATTGTTTTTGTCATGGTCTCGCCAGAAGAATTACACTAGATTGTGCACAATGATTTATGATAATTCACACCCCTATTGAATGCATAGATTCACGTATTGAAAAATACATCATTTACTTCCTACCTTATGATTGCATGAGATATGCATAGCTCTGAAATGTGCATACCTTCGAAGATATTCAAACATTTAAAAAAATCATTGGAAAACTTTGTACTCTGATATAATTTGCGCAGACTGCAAACTCTTATTGGGAGTCTCAATTTATGACATTATTTATGTGGATTTAATACAAAAACAAATTACACAAAAATCGCCATGCAAACGATTTGTCCAGTGCCTTTGCACCATCTGGTTGGAGGAAACTGTGGCAACATTCGATATTCATACACATTATTCAGTCGGGGTTGACAGTTCACCAGTGAATTTGCAAATAGTTACGGGTACTCTTTTCGTTTTCTTTTTTATTGTTTCAATTCCTTTAGACTTTTTTAATTTCTTGATCAAATAAAAAAGAATTGAAAATTTAAATATTTAAAAATATGGACATCAGATTTTGACATGGACTGTGAGAAGAAATTTTGTTTAAGTATTCTGTCTTCGAATGAAATTAGTGTAATTCTTTTTCCATGCAAAGAAATTAAAATGTTATAGACTTTTCACATTCGGACATTTCTATCCAATTCTTGCCGTATTTTCACACCTGAATATTGAGGTGATAAAATAATAGAGATCAATTTAATTTCTAATTGATTATATAGAACTATGCTACCTGAGGAAAAATCTCTGTATCATTTATTATCCAGTGGAATAAATATGCGTGCAAGACAGTATGTTTCCGGAAAATTATGCCGCTTTAAATTATATTTCATTGCAAAAAATGTATGTACAATGTAAATTTTAAGACTTCTGTTTAGCATACAAACACTTTCTCTTAATATGAAATGTTAGGATTAAGTTAGGATTAGGTAACATATAACGTCTGCAAAAGATACCATGCACGTTAATTGCAACGGTAAGAACCACAGTAGTGTCATTATGCTGTTTTGCCATTCTTACCTTGTATTTACGAAAAACATAACTATTCAATCCCCCTTGATTTTTGCCCACTTTGGCAAGCAAGCCACACTTTGTACATCCCATATATTATTAGTCCACGAAAGCGATAATTGTTTTACTGTACTTGCAATATCTACAAATCCGCCACGCTGTTTTCCATTTTGAATCAACTCTGTTCAAAATTCGAATGTGTATTATCTGATTTTCAATAGCCACCTAATACAGTTTACTACAACTGCGACTGCTTGTTGTCGCTGCAAGCAGTTTTCAACAGATAATGATGAATGTAGTCGTATCAAAGGTAATTTGCTAGAACCACGAGAGACCTAGTTACTTACGGTATAGCTCTGACAATAATGATGATTTGTGCATCTATGATATTATCGTCCAAAATGGCATCTGCAGCAAAACACGCATGTTCGTATGATGATTAACACATCTATCTTGGTGCTTTCACCTCGCAGTGCTGCTCTGCTTCGATTTATTTTTTCCCGTTGGTAGCATCAAGAGTCAATCATGGTCCTTCTATAATAATACAATCGCACAGTGCAAATTTACGACAGGCAAACCTTGTCAGGACTCATCAATTCCAGGTGCGATACATGCATGCACTTCTAGTTTAATACCATCTTTAATGGCACAAATATTATACAATCATAGAAACTATTTTTGGAGGTTAATATTTAAACTTACAGTGATTGTTCGTTATGGGGTATAACATCCTTTTCATTTAAAACACAAAGTTATCCAGTACATGTTGCATGTAAACATCGTCTTTGTCTAATAGCTGGTACCGGATCAAGTGAATCGTTCTTGAGTGACAGTCGAGACGTTTTATCTTAAATGAGGCAATTTTTGTTGTTACGTGTAGACTCAAGGAATGTCAACAAGAGTAAAGTCAACAAGCTTTGTATATTTTAACAAAATAATTTATTTCCCTACAAACAAATGTAAAAATTTGAAAATAGGACTTACGGTTTGATGATGTTGTTGGGATTTACGCCATTTTTTAGCAGACGATATGATTTATATGGCGGCCAAAATTTGATGTCAGTGTGTATTTACGTCCGTCTCAAAGAACTTCCACTTACATGTATTGTGGATCATTACATACAATAACGTTTTGCGGATCATGCTAATTCCACGAATGAAACAGGAAGTTCCCACCACAACTGGGAATATTTTAGATGGAAAATACGCATACTCTTAGATCAATTTCCACAAATGAAACAGGAAGTTCCTACTACAACTGGTAATATCTTAGATGGCAAACCCACATACTCTTAGATCAATTTCCACGAATGAAACAGGAATTTCCACACCACAACAGGGAATATTTTAGATGGCTAACCCGCATACTCTTAGATCAATTTCCACGAATCAAACAGGAAGTTCCCACCACAACAGGGAATATTTTAGATGGCAAACCGGCATACTCTTAGAACAATTTACCCAAGAGAACATCCTTGAACTTACCGACAGACATATTGCTGAACGACGTATATTCTTTAAAAAAATCGCATATATCAAGTTCTTTTAGCACAATTGGTTCTGCCATGTCCGCGTACATATCATTGGTTGTGATATACATAAGCCGAGAGTCAGTGCTGGTGTAGAACATCTTGACACGATCCAGCTAAAACGACTTAATTTTGTCCTAGTGGGACTGATAATAGTTTTAAATCGATATTTGGTCTGACTATGTAGCATCAGCTAACCAATATTATCAGCTTTAACTACATAGAGGTTAAAGTGTTTTAGCAACGATGAGGTTCCAAAAACTACTTGCTAACGGTTGTTGAGCGTCTCTCGCTTGTATGTGTGTGGGATAATTGCCACACAAAATTATATTCTAACCACTTGGCACTAGTATATTACGCTTAGGATGAATTGTATTAGTTATTGTATCATTGTTCTTGTATTAGTAACTACCGGTGGTCAAGCTGATTGTTTTGTCTATGTTTTATATATGATTTTGAAAAGTTATCATTAAGATTAAACAGCGCTCAGGTTTGTTAGATACTGGATTGCGCAGTACGTCGTCAGTTTATTGCATTTGTTTCAATCAAACCCTGACGCACGTTATCTTTGCTGGATCCAGTCTGCTTGCAAGGGCTGTTCTTCGCCATATGATTTATGATTTATGATATATATATATATATATATATATATATATATATATATATATATATATATATATATATATATATATATATATATATATATATAGATGCAATAAACTGACGACGAACAGTACGAAACTAGTAACTAACTAGCCTAGGCGCTTTCGACTCTTAATGAGTCTTTTTCAAAGGCAAATACAACACAGTTACGACAAACAAATAAACACAAAAACGTTGCGTTTGTAAACCTCTACATTTCTATCTTCACATGTGCTAAAACTATAAATACAACCAGCTTGTATAGACTAGTTGCGGAAACTGAAAACGATGTATAATTCCCTAAAAGTCTACAAGCCAAAGCGACATCTATTTTTACTTTGTGTACATATGTAACGCAGATTATATCCCGGATATTTGGTTCTATACCGGTTATTCTTATAGTAAAAATTGAAGGATAAGAAGATTTAGAAAATGTTAAATTCTACTAGTGCATAGTTTTCATTTTCTAGTCTTCTTGGTTTAGACCGCTTGGTTTCAATGTTCTAAGGCGGCGTATCCAGTATGATTCCTTTTCCTTCCTGGTTTCGGTACTCCAGCTGTGGTTGTTGGCAATAGCGATAAGTATTATATCACTGAAAGTGTGGCCAGGGGAGGAGAAGTGTTCTGCGACCGGGCTTCTGTACAGCTTTTTTTTGTCATCCAATCAGATCTATGAAGGTTTATCCTTATGTGTAGCTTTTCAGTTTCTCCCACGTACTGAAGGCCACAGATCTTACATGTGATGAGATAAATCACATTCTCTGTTTTGCACGTTTTGTTTGGACCATGTATGTTTAGTTTTTCTTTAGTCACTGTGCTAGTGAATGTCTTGGTCTCTGTCATATGTTGACAGGTTTTGCATCTTTTATCGCCACAGGGTCCAGATTGACTAGGTTGGTTTTGACTAGCGATTGGCGTTAGCTTGGCCCTGACTAGGATGTCCTTTAGGTTTTTTGGTCTCCGGTAAGCTACTACAGGTTTGTTCGGAAGTATTAGGTTTAGTATGTCTGACGATTGCACGGTTGGCCAGTGGTTTGCGATGATTTTACCTACTTTGGGATTGTCTGGGTGATAGGTCAGAATAAATGGTATCCTATCAACCTTTTCTTTCTGTCCATATCTGAGTAGGTCATCACGGTTTGTTTGTTTGGCCCTTTGGATTGCCTCCGCAATCAGGTCTTTGTCGTAGCCTCGGTAAATTAAATGTTTAGCCAGCTCTTCAGACCTTTCTAGGAATCTTTCATCGTCGGAGCAAATTCTGCGTATCCTCAGTGCCTGGCTATATGGAATGTTCTTAATGCAGTGTTTTGGATGACAGCTGGTTGGGAGAAGATACTGGTGTTTGTTGGTTGGTTTCGAGTAGATGTCTGTGTGTAATTTGTTTTCCACCAGTCTGGTTGTTGTGTCCAGGAAAACATGGTTTGAGTTGGCAATTTCTGCCGTGAATTTTATTGAAGGATGGAAGTTGTTTGCCTTTGAAATGAAGTCATCCAGACTTTCTCTTCCATACTGCCACTTCATTTCTATATCATCGATAAAGCGTACCCACTGGTATGGTGTACGCTCAACCGATGCTAAGAGCTTTCCCTCAAGTTTTCCCATGAAAATGTTAGCATACGAAGGGGCCATTTTAGTACCCATTCCAGTTCCATTGATTTGTAGGTAGTTTTCTTCATTAAATTCAAAGTTGTTGAGTTTTAGGACAAGCTCCAGGAGTTGGATTAAGAAGTGTGTGAGTGGATTGTTTACAGTTTTTGTTTCCCATGCTTCGCTACATGCCTGTCACCCTTCGTTGTGCGGTATGTTAGTGTACAAAGATGTGACGTCTAAGGAAGCAAGTAATGTATCTGGCAGTAATGGTTCACTAGCTTTGCTTTTTATGAGATAATCTGTCGTGTCTTGAAGATATGATGGTAATTTGTGGACATGTGGTCTCATAAAATCATCGCAAACCACTGGCCAACCGTGCAATCGTCAGACACACTAAACCTAATACTTCCGAACAAACCTTTAGTAGCTTACCGGAGACCAAAAAACCTAAAGGACATCCTAGTCAGGGCCAAGCTAACGCCAATCGCTAGTCAAAACCAACCTAGTCAATCTGGACCCTGTGGCGATAAAAGATGCAAAACCTGTAAACATATGATAGAGACCAAGACATTCACTAGCACAGTGACTAAAGAAAAACTAAACATACATGGTCCAAACAAAACGTGCAAAACAGAGAATGTGATTTATCTCATCACATGTAAGATCTGTGGCCTTCAGTACGTGGGAGAAACTGAAAAGCTACACATAAGGATAAACCTTCATAGATCTGATTGGATGACAAAAAAGCTGTACAGAAGCCCGGTCGCAGAACACTTCTCCTCCCCTGGCTACACTTTCAGTGATATAATACTTATCGCTATTGCCAACAACCACAGCTGGAGTTCCGAAACCAGGAAGGAAAAGGAATCATACTGGATACGCCGCCTTAGAACATTGAAACCAAGCGGTCTAAACCAAGAAGACTAGAAAATGAAAACTATGCACTAGTAGAAATTAACATTTTCTAAATCTTCTTATCCTTCAATTTTTACTATAAGAATAACCGGTATAGAACCAAATATCCGGGATATAATCTGCGTTACATATGTACACAAAGTAAAAATAGATGTCGCTTTGGCTTGTAGACTTTTAGGGAATTACACAACGTTTTCAGTTTCCGCAACTAGTCTATACAAGCTGGTTGTATTTATAGTTTTAGCACATGTGAAGATAGAAATGTAGAGGTTTACAAACGCAACGTTTTTGTGTTTATTTGTTTGTCGTAACTATGTTTTGTATTTGCCTTTGAAAAAGACTCATTAAGAGTCGAAAGCGCTTAGGCTAGTATCTATTTTAATTAATCCCTGACAAACGTGATCCCTTGGTGGATCCAGTACGCTTGAGAGGGTTGTTATTCGCCATATGGTTTGTATTCTTTATATATATATATATATATATATATATATATATATATATATATATATATATATATATATATATATATATATATATATATATATATACAAGCAATACTATCATGCAGGAGGAAGAAATTAAATTCGTACTCTACGTAGTTTCGAATCCAAGTACGAATTTAATTTCTCTATCCTGTATGATAGTATTGTTTGTATTAAACTATTATATCTTCCCACTATTATCAAGATTCTACTACAGAATCCAGGAAAAGCACTGTCTGTTCTGGTATATATTTATAATTCTATATATGTTGGTTGGTTGTTATATATATATATATATATATATATATATATATATATATATATATATATATATATATATATATATATATATATATATATATACACATATATAGATAGATACTGTAAATATATTAGCTAATTTGAACATGAATTTATCCATCGTATAAATTAAAATCTTTTGTTCAAGAGAATGTTGCATGCTGAAAATATGAAAAGAGTAAATCTGGTGTATGTGTATTTTTTCTAAGTGTGTGTGAAAGATTATATGTTCTTACATATATGATATCCCTCTCGTATCTTGTCTTTAGAGCTTTCAAGATAATTGTGTCGTCTATCTGTTCCAGCTGGGACAAATCGTCGTCATTTTCAGTCCTCATCTCATTACTTCCCGTTCTAATTTAGGTATAGCTACATTTCTCCGTTGATAGAATTAACAAGTAAGATTTCAAACGGAACGTCCTTTATAGGTAAGAAGACTAGCGTTGTCGTTTTGCATGATCATCAATATGTGGTAACCATTGTTTCTCCCCGTTTGATATTGAACTATTTGCATTCCTCTGATAACATGAAATCAGTTGAACTCTATTATTATACTTTACTATAGACGTGAGTCAGCAGGAAAACTGTAAGACCATTATCAGTCATTCTGGACGTTAAAGACTTACATACATACATACATACATACATACATACATACATACATACATACATACATACATACATACATACATACATACATACGTACGTACGTACGTACGTACGTACGTACGTACGTACGTACGTACGTACGTACGTACGTATGTACGTGCGTGCGTGCGTGCGTGCGTGCGTGCGTAGTTGCTTGCGTGCGGGCGTGCTTGCATGCATGCATGCATACATACATACATACATACATACATACATACATATTTACATACATACATACATACATACATACATACATACATACATACATACATACATGCATACATACATACATACATACATACATACATACATACATACATACATATTTCGAACTGAATTTAATCTTCTACAACTGGTAATAATAATATAGTATGTTTGTATAAATCATCAATTCCCTCTTTTAGGATTTGTAATATTACTGGTGCATGACTAAAACCAAAATGTCGAATTATCAATATTCCCATACGACTCCCACATTCAATTACCATTACCAGAGAATCCGGACACGGAGTCCTTAAGGCGGTCAGACAATGTCCTTAATGTCATTCCGGCAACTACCGCGATGCCGTTGGTGCCAAGTTGTATCGGCGTTCATTGTTCCCTTGAGAAGACAAGCTTCGTGGAGAGGAAGGACATGCTGCATGGGCAACAGCTGACTCTCCATACTATCGTACCTCCACTGGAGAGAACACTCCTGCCTAGTCCTAAGGTGTCGGCACAACACGGCAAGCAGCAATTCACCGGTTCTAAGCAATAGCTAGGTTGGAGTAGTGCTTTTGCGCAAGGGAGTGCTTCCGACGGTAGGATAGACCGCAATGTCTCATTGGACAGCTACCGCCCGCCTTACGTTGAGCAGCACCCAGTCAGTAAGGTGTTGTCCCGCCACGGCTTGCCTACTTTACTGGGTACGTGGAGCTTAGAGAAACATCTCGACCAGCAAGCCGCAAACTCCTCAGCAGGAAAGATTCAAAGAAAAAAAAGGAAGTCTCCAGCTCTTTCGTGTACTGGAGAACGCTGATCTGCAGCACATCGAAGAGGCCCAACATACTGCCGTCATTGACAGAGAATTCTCCCTACTAAACGTCAACATTGCCTGTCTTCAGGAGACCCCACTGGCCGTTCAGCGAGAGTACTGCCTCGATTTCGTTTGTGAAGAAATTAGCAATAAACCAAAACCACAACCTCAAAGAAAAAAAACGAATTTTTATAAATTACGCTAGAACCATTTTTTTTAAATCTTTGAATAATGAAGACTCAACTGTTATCTGTTAAATAATATAACATTCTTCGATAATTCATTATATAATTGACCGATATGGCTGATGTGTATTAGACAGGGTAGTGTGTGTAAGCACGGATTTTTGAACTGCATATAGAGCATATCTTATTTGCATAGTCCCTAGTGAAACGATATCCATATAGCGTGTAGTGCTACCGATAGTTCCATAACACTACGGACCGTTCCAGTGGCCTAGTCACAGGAGTTATCTTTCCTGATACTGTAATAATTTGCATATTCAGTACGGTGTGCAAACATATCACAGGAGTTAACATGTCTGATACTGTAAAAAGTTGCATATTCAGCAAACTAAGGTGTGCAGCATGTCACAGGAGTTAACTTTTCTGATACAATAATAATTTGAATATTCAGTCAACTAAAGTGTGCAACATGTCACAGGAGTTAACTTGTCTGATACAATAATAATTTGAATATTCAGTCAACTAAAGTGTGCAACATGTCACAGGAGTTAACTTGTCTGATAAAATAATAATTTAAATATTCAGTAAACTAAAGTGAGCAATATGTCACATGAATTAACTTGTCTGATACAATAATAATTTGAATATTTAGTCAACTAAAGTGCTGCAACATGTCACATGAGATAACTTGTCTGATATAGTAACAATTTGCATAGTCAGTAAACTTCTGTTTGCAACATGTCACAGGAGTTAATTTGACTGATATAGTAACCATTTGCAAATTCTGAAAAGTATGATGATGTCTTATATGTCATTTGAGTTATTTTCCTTTGTAATGATATAGCTTGCAAATTCTGTAAACTACGATGTGCAGAATGTTAATGGCGTTCACTTCCTTGACATAGTAGCAATTTGTAGATTCTGTAAGTTAAGATGTTATATGTTTCAGTTAGGTTCTCTTTCATTGTAAAGCTATAGTTTACAAATTCGGAAAACTACGATGTCACTGGAGTTCTCGTCCAACAGAGTATTAATGCAGAACATATCAACTTATAGCACATACATAACATAATTGATACCTGATATGATTCATATGCATGCCTTATCAAACATGTGACTTACTATTTACGGTCTTGTTTTCTACAAATTATCAACTGGAAAAAAAATCTTTGAATGCAGATTACCACTTGTTCAATTGTCCCTATTTTTGTATACATACGATTTATAGATTGTGTGGTGAAATCTGTTGCTTTTGTTTAGCTTTTATGGAGATTTATTTCGAATTGCTATATTTCAACTAGAGGCATTATTGAGTTTTATTATGGTGATAATATTAAAGTAAGATAATTTAAAACTGCCATTACTAGCTGCTTATCCGTGCATAAAGATACAGATTCGGGGTTGCATGTTAAGAGCGTTAATATAAAACAAGTAACGAGCTCTATCACTGAAATAATTTAGTTTGTTATGGCTAGGAACCTGTTAAAAGACATTTGTTCAAAACAGCTTTTTAAGTGGTTAAATATACCAAGTGTCGGTGTGTAACAAAGCGAGTCGACAATTTTTGGCTATGGAAATTGATACTGAACATGACAGCAACATTAAGCTTGTACACAGCATGTAAACATTCATTATGGTATATTTAACACATTGGTAGTGTTTGTCGCTGCAGTCACCATTATATCCTCTTGGTCTAGATTTAAGTATCACATTACCTAAAGACACGTCGTGTTATTATCCATTAAAACGTTGTATGCAAAATAAAATACCGTATGCAAGTAAACAAAATATGATTGCGATATGTTATCTTTCTTAGAAGTGTCCATTCTAAGGTCTTTTGTGTTCATTTTACAAAGGCTTTTGGCAAACAAGACGTTACAGATGTTATCAATAAACAAATAAATTCACTGAAGTTTTCCAATTGATCCAAACTAACTTAGCTATTTTAGTCTCAATGTATTTCATTCTCGCTGATCGCACAATGACAACCTTATTGGTTGTTGATACACCTTACGCTGAAGGATGTTTTTAGCAGATTTTGTAGTCGTTTGCTCTTAGCTCGTTTTTGAGTTAGTCTAATAAGATGCATGGTAGTGATGAAAAGCTACTTCTATTTAATATAGTTCTTTACTGGTACATAATTGTTGTACACATTGATAATGCTATTACAATAAATCACTCGTTTTGTCAAAGAATCCAAGCTATTATAATAACCTAATAACGCATCTCATGTAAGACCTTTTGCATCACACATCGCAAGCTATTATAATTGCATCTTATGTAAAACTCCTTGTCTTATAATAAACTAATTTAGCATATCGTTCTGTGTAATAAGACTGAATATGTAATATTTTTTTCTTGCAGTCAGCTTTCATACAGATTAGTTAGAGTAATAGGGGATGAGATCACAAAATCACTTGTTTCAATTGAAATGTAACGACTTGTCATCCCGACATAACCGATTACGTCATCTTCGAAACAAATGACCCAAACATCTGATCAACTGAAAATGAGGCGTTTTGTGCGCTCTCTACCCACTAGTCTTTAGTACTCTAATAGTTATCCTGTTGTTTTATTATAATTGTCACAAAATATGTGAATCAGAATTATATTATTTTATAATAAGCATGAGCTATTACAGCAAACAGAAAACTGTTTATGGTTTTACTCATACAGATATACGTGCACTATCCATAACGTCAGTGAAAGATGCAACGTGATACATTGTTTTTTCAACAGGGATTTCTGACAACTGCTATGGAAAGTTTAGATCTTTTCACAGAAAGACAAATCAAACAAAGTGGGTTTTCTTCTATAAGAATGACCCAATAATAAAAGGATGGGAGACAAAACAAAATGCGCATTTGTTTTATTCGGGAGCTAATAGAAGATATTTAAAGTTTCTGGCCAAATATATGCACCAGTTATTAAAACAGAAGAAGAGAAATACTTTTCAATAAAGCTGAAAAAGATTCGTCGTCATGTTTATTGAATGGATGTCGTATTTATTCCATCTCTTATTCATTTTGTTTTGCGTTCTCATAACGCCCATGAACAAAGTATTAACACCATCTCTGTAAAATATCGTTTGTCATCAAAATCTAGTAATCCAGATTTAATAGTGATATTTATTTTTAAATCTTATGACAATCTGATAGGGTCGGCATCATCTCAACGTATTTGATAGATCCTCTTTGCGCAGATTTATAATCCTATCACATTAACATTTTTAATCCATTTCCACGTTTCTAAACTCTTCATCTGCTAAGTTAAGACACTAAATATTACTTCTTAGTCCGATAAACTCTGCAATTGGATCAGAATAAATTTAATATTTAATCTTTATTAACACTTTCTTGTTGTCATCGCAATGTATTCCGCTATTCTTCGGATAATATGAAAGTTCAAAAAGCTTTTTAAAGCCCATAAATCTCTTTATACAAGTCATGAACAAATAGTTGACACAGCAGCGATGCGGTGTCCATGAACACCGATTCCGCATTAGGTCAAACTTTTTTATGTTGACAAAATCATGATGGAACAAGTACATTTGCCAATTTTGGTAGCTCAAACAGACATGTCAACATAAATCGCCTTATTCATCTTAAAGTTTGTCTAACTACGTGGATTGCTAACAAGTTTCCTTTATATATATATATATATATATATATATATATATATATATATATATATATATATATATATATATACTCTGACGTAATTATCAATTTCTGTAACCTAATTTCCCTCGTTTAAAATCAACACTAATCTGCTTTTTATTTTACATTGTCTTGCCTGGCACACTATTATTCATTATGTTAATTTTTTTATTTTCCTCAAATTCTGTTGTAGCCATCACTTTTCTGCTAATATTAACATCAATCTATCCTTTCATCCAAGGTGATTATTTGAAATTTAAAACTGTATGAACTTTCTTATCTCTTGGCCTTGATCAAGAGCTTGTTTCAGATTTGTAGAATGTAGCACATACTTCTAGTTGCTTAATAAATTCGGAATCAGTCTATTGACAAAAGATCTTTATATGTTGTTCTTTGGCTTTAATTTTGAGGATGATAGATAATAGTCTATCGACATTGATTCTGACCAGATGGAATAATCATTATGCTCGCTATGAATTTCAGAATTATAGTCAATATTAATTTCGACAAAATATCCAATATCATCTGGTACCTTTATCTGTTTCTTTGTAAACGTATTGTTCAACAATCCACTTGAAGCCACCACATGACGCAGGTTCCGACATTGCGTAAACATATAAAGTATTAATATCAAGATAAGCAATAAAACTGGAAGTAATATTAGTATATTTCATATTTTGGTTGGTTTTCTTTCTTATAAAATTTATTCCATCTGTTACGCCTTTCTCTGTAAAGCAGAACATTCCAGGTCAGTCATTAGATCAAGTTTTATTCCATTGTGCTTAAGCAGGGCGTCCCATTAAAATCATGCGCTGATTAATAGCAAGCTGGATACAGTCCATATTTTTTTATAATTAACATCTCTGAACTCGATGAATATGACAGCATATAACAACATGTCTATTATCTATTATAAATCATGACACATGTACTCTCCAAGGTTCTGAAAATCAAACTCATGAAAGTTTTCTTTGGCGTACTCGTTCTCGTTATCATTAATATCTTCCTGATTAATCAAACTTATTCTGATAGTCAAGGTACTCGTATGGAAACACTCCTTTACTTTTTAATAATTTCTTTGCTCAACGAAATGCTCTATCGAATTGTCAAGGTTGTTCTACCCAGTATCCTTTCGCTAGCTCATCTAATGATGCCGTCATCAACTGTAAACTATAAATAAACCTTAAACTTGCCATGAGACAACAACATATACTTTCAGTAGTGTTCGGAATGCACTTAATATCATTATTATTATTTTTGTACAGTCAATCATGAGCAACAACATCATGATCAGTTCTTTTATTCCTGCAATGTTTGAATTATATTCTTTCTTATAATCTGAATATATTCTGTGCTTCGATAAAATAATATGCAAACATCATTTTCATTCTTATTCCTGAACAAAACTGTTGTCCTTCAGCTGTTAATAACAAGCTATTTGCTTCTCCTTTAGAAATGAAAAGATTAACTATATCCAGAAGACTTTTTTCGCAAGCGGACCGTTTGAATGTTGTCATATAGCTTATTCGCATTGTTCTGTATTTAGGATGCTTATGTGATATCTCATTGCTGTCTTTTTATTACTAATTGTATCTAATTTTATAATGTCATTACTGAAGCTAATTGATGGCCTTCACTCTAATCATGATATCTGTGAACATCCCGCTAGCTTGGAAACAAAACTACAAAAATTTGATGATAACATGTATCTTTTTCCTGAACAAGATGAATGAGAAGATGGTAGAGTCCTTGACAACATGACTGAAACAGTAATTGCTAATCTGTACAATTATAGCAAGTCAGCAACAGGAAGACATAATGCCAAATATCTTCTTGCTGCAAAAACTAAGTTTGGTTTTACTACTGATGAGTATCAGCAGTTTTATAATATGCTCAAAACCTGTCTGAATATTAAATACCAGGTCGACCAAACATATCAATTTTGATTTTATATTTGCTAAAATTCTGTACCTGATGGGAGATTGCAAGCATAAAGGAAACTTTATCTAATGTCATTATGTAAACGCATCAAGTGTAAATCTGCTCCGAAAAAAATATGGGAAGATGTATTCTGATCTATGACGAACAGTGAGCCGCATTCAATGTACAAGATGTAGGATGATTGTTCTGTGGATAATCAATAAAAGCAAATAAAGGAAACCTTAATGGCTTGTGAATAATTGTTGACATGTTCTTGGGGTGTTTTGAGTTTACTACGAAATTGTAGAGCCTAGTCCAGGCAAAATGTTGTAATAAAATATGCTCTATTAATTTGTTCCCAGTAGCATTTAAATCATCTGCATTCGTAGTGGGTTTTAACATGATATTGATATCATACTCCTCAGAAACCTGTCAGAGAATTAATTCTGAGGAATAACGTGATATGTTACGATCCAAAACCGTCTATAAAGGGAATGCATACAATAATCAGATTAATGTAATGATATTTTGTGTTTCATCATCCACAGATGTCCAGTACAAAACACTTTAGCTGGAATACCAGAGAGCATTTCGAAGAACAGGTAACTAGATCAACATTATGTTTGTTCGTTTTGGGGGGGGGATTAGGCGATAATATACATCTTAACCATCTATTTTCTATATAGTACTATACTAATAATTAAATAAAAACAAGAAACAAGTCCTCCTGTAAATCTGTATAAATAAAATTTAGCAAGCTTGTGTGACATGAAACTGAAAATAGAATAACAATCATGTAAATCTTAATGACCAACACCAAATTATTTTAAACAGAAGAAAGCAAAACAAACATGAATGATGATTCATAACGCCATTAACATTTTATTTTTAAAAAAATCTAAATCTGGGATAAAGGTTTCAATTCCAGCTTTGGGAATGCATGTATGTATGTATGTATGTATGTATGTATGTATGTATGTATGTATGTATGTATGTATGTATGTATGTATGTATGTATGTATGTATGTATGTATGTATGTATGTATGTATGTATGTATGTATGTATGTATGTATGTATGTATGTATGCATGCATGTATGCGTGCATGGATGCATGAATGCATGCATGCTTGCACATATGTATATATGTATATATGTATGTGCACAGGTGTTATTTATCTCACTGATATATTCTAGGTTTTAAAGCAGTAAAACTACATAACTTAGCAAGCAGAATCAAAAGATTCAAAAAGATAACTACAATTGTACCAATTACAGAAATGTTATAAACACCCCATTAATTCTAGTTTCCAGCAAACTAAAGCCTTGTTGAAAACGAGTATGCTTTGAACACCTTATTAACTCTAGTTCCAGCATTCTACATCATTGTAGAAAAATAGAATATGCTTTGAACACCTTATTAACTCTAGTTCCAGCATTCTACATCTTTGTATAAAAATAGAATATGCTTTGAACAATCCATTTATTTTTCTTCCAAACCATCCTACTACTTGACACATAAGGATCTTTATTATGGGTACAGTCCCTTGCTTCTGAAGATGCATTTTCATAACGTTAATGCATGGAATTTCCAATATCATGTAATGAAAATAGCAGTCACATAATTTGTTATGTATATTTCGAAAAGATGTCAAAGAACATGTACACAAATGCTAATATTTTTCATATACTTGTAAATTTCAGCATAGATACCAAATGTCCATATATATAAATGATAATTATTTTTATTACCATATAATTTTTTTTGCTTGGATACACTAATACACTAATGGTCTCCTGGCACTCTAAAGAATGCCATTAAATTCTTAAAACATTAATAAACATCCCAGCCATTTAAATGGAAACGAGTTCTAGATAAGACACAATGTAGCATTCTTATTTGATGACCATGCACATTTATAATCAGGGAGTACCCTTACCTCTTGGAATAGAAGCATAATAGTGTTTATCAGGTAATGCAGTAACCATTTTGAATTGGAACGTATTCCTTTTTATCATTACTGTAATGAGATTCTACACAGACTTAACAGACCAAATTAATGTATAAAATTGTATAAATTCCAGGCTTTATTACTGTTTGCCAAAATTGCTCTGCTTGATGAGACATTTTAGTTATAACATGTATGAAATATATCAGCCTGACAATCCCCTTTTAGTTATAACACGAACGAAATATATCAGCCTGACAATCCCCTTTTAGTTATAACACGAATGAAATATATCAGCCTGATAATCCCCTTTTAGTTATAACACGAATGCAATATATGAAATATATCAGCCTGACAATCCTTTTTTAGTTATAACACGAATGAAATATATCAGTCTTTTAGTTATAACACGAATAACATATATCATCAGTCTGAAAATCTAATTTGTATAGAACATGAATGAAATTGATTAGCCTGACAATCCCATTTAGTTATAACATTTTGAACCTTATTGGCCTGATAATCCCATTTATTTTTTTACATGAGTGAAATTTATCAGCCTGATAATCCCCTTTTTAATTAAAGCATAAATGAAACGACAATCTCTTGACAAACCTTTTTCATTCTAATACCTTGTCAAACTTTACAATCTCATAAAATCCAAACATGCATTTTCAAAATACTGTATTAGGTGACTTGTCACACCATATATCATATGTTAACTGGGTTATTTTACGTTTCTGCTAGCCAGATATAGACGTAGTAAACAGAGAACATGTTGAACAATTGATATACTTTTATAGATATGTATATCTAGGAATTTTCAATATTTCCATTCCAATTGATGACAATAAAATTTGACTGTAAAATTCTTAGACGTACATTTTTACTTTAATAATAACCTATATTCAAATCATGGACAATATAGAGTTGAATATTTATCCTATTTAGTTATCATTTGTTTCGGAAATCTTTCTTAAATTTTTTACCCAAACTGTCAAAATTATAGGATTGACATTGCTGCTGGAGACATAACACAAAATTTGTTCGTTTTATTATAATAGCTAAATTTTCTCAAATTTGTCAATTTTACTCTAAATGTTACCATAGTATCTGACTGGTTCATTTACTCTAAAAGTATTATTCTTCTATCAATTAATACTACAAAAACTGATAGAGCTCTCGACCTTATATGTTCACAAGTATGTAACCAGTTTACTGATGTTATCCAAGGATTTTAAATTTCTTGTGCATTTGGAGAGGGGCGGCTACTAGGTAATATTTCCTTTGTTTCAAATTAACTATGTAATGCTATATGATTTCATATTTCTACTCTAATGTTATATATATATATATATATATATATATATATATATATATATATATATATATATATATATATATATATATATATATATATATATATATAAGTTGTCTTTTCTATCTGTAAAATAAATCGGACCATGAAAATATATTGTTGTCAAAACACTACCAATTTGTAACACGTCATGCTTTAACTGCAAAGGGTTCATTGTAATATTGATTCACTAAGTTCGTTATAAGAGTGAACTTTTCATTTTATAAAATGTTGTGATAGGCAGGGCTTGAGGGTCTAAATATACTGTAAACTAAGGCTTTAGCTATTAACGCGTAACTAAAAAGTCAAAATGCAACCACCATAACAAATACGTGTGCATTCTGAGAAGAAACAGAAAATATTACAGAGAAATTGGGGAAGGCAAATTTGATTACACTGCCCTCGGTCCCCGGAAGGTGCGAGATATTGGGTAGATGGGAATTACAATTTCATCATCTTATAGTACACTGGAAGTTTATCAGACTATCCAGCTTCGGTGTACAGAGAATGAGACATCAGATCTTGCGCCGAAGGTCTTTTCTTCTTGTCGACTTGAAACATAGGATCTAAGAAATTCTTCATGTTATCTGAGAGAGTAAACTGTTCTTGGGCTGCATCCAAGGGACATAAATCACATCCGATTCGTAGAAGAGCTGTGTAGGGTGGATATGGATACCATGGTCTTTGTCCCGTTAGCAGCTCTATGATGGTGCATCCGAGACTCCTATTATAGGACAAACAGATTTTAAATTTAGGTAATTTGTTTATATAGTAAAATAAATAAAGCATGTACAACTTATATGTACTATTTAGCTTTGCCCACCAAACAATTGGCTCATTTAAAATGTCAAACTAACATATCTAAAAGATTTGCACGTAAATGCAGCTTTCTTTGTTAACTAATATATAATACACTACACGCTCAATATAAGAAGGGAAAGAAACATTTGTAAATCATTTTAGATCTCTATATGAAATGTTCGAAGCATTTAGAGCTATTCAATATAACAGTCCATTTTCATCGATGATTCGCAGTACAAGGTGGTAAAATAACTAGTGCTAATTACCATTACATAACATATTTAAAGACTAAAATATGGTGTCAAAAGCAGAGATTAGAATACAAATCAGTTGTCTTGTTTATCTTCCATTTGATGGAAAGTTACTAAGACTGATATTCCTGTCAACTATTTTCAATGCTTGTCCCGCATTGAAAAGCAACAGATCTGGATGCAAGTATATTTATTTACTTGTATTTTATATTTAGCTAAACATTAATTCCAATGTGAGACATTTGGTAAATAAAAGCCATAAAGCTGAAAACCAAGCAACAGGAAAAGAATGGAATCTCTATAAAAATAATGGTTAAATACCAGATATCAGTCTTCACATTATATTTATCTCCTTTTACGACTTCTGGTGATGCCCAAAAGGAGGATCCCACGCTAGTAGTGCAACCTCTGCTAGCAAACGTATGAGTCTCAAGTGTAGTGGAAAAACCAATATCACATAGCTTGACATTCATCTCACCATCCAGGAGAATGTTGGAAGCTGAAAGAAAAATAAAGGGCAAAGTAATTTTCATAAAATAAATGCAAACAATATTTTTTGATGGTATTAGTAAAGATATATTGTATTCAACAGACTCCAAGATAAAATACAAGCTTTCAATCTATCATGGTCAACTAATAGCATCCAGATAACAAGATAACATGGATAACTCATATCATCAGATATCATATTAATTCAGATATGCGGTTTAAAAGGTAATATGCAGCCTTTTAGCCATG
>JAEAOA010002338.1:635000-710000 GCA_016746295.1 Potamilus streckersoni | reverse complement strand
AGAAAGCGAGATCTACTCCCCCCAAGTCATTGATAAAAATTATTAGATCTCTAGAAACAAGCCATAAAATACATGTCTAGTTGATCTCCCACGCCAACATATTTATTATCTATTTAACGGGTCATAACATACATCAGAACCTGAATTTCTTTATTCCTTGTAAAACGGAAAAGATAAAGCAATTGGCTATTACATAAGTATTGAGAAACAAATGCCCATCTAAAATGAAAAAAGTGGTTTTTGTTTTAGTATTCATATTAGCACTCTTTTGAGACTGCTCATGCACTCCTTCTACTTTGCTGTTTTTATGCTTGAATTTAACTAAATTAAACACCAACACCTTTGGGCCAAGTCTTGCCTTGCAATATTCCATTGTCATGTTTTATGGCAAATGACGAAAACGTTACTGCCTTTCACGTTTAACATGTTGAGCTTGTAATGCCGTGTGCTAATTATGGGACTCCATTTCAAAGTAATTACAGTTCAGGTATAGTGAATCTTCAAAAGCTGCTGGATTGATACACATTATAAATTGAATTGCTCTCTTGGTATTTGCACTCTTAATTATAATGTTTATCCGAAAAAAATAGGGCGCATCGCAATTAGTATCACAAACGTTAAGCAAAAACCAAATGTTAGGCAACAAGTAACGAATTGATAATTCAACCGATTTGCTCACTCCATGCGACATGTGCAGTAGTAGTAGTATTAAACCTTCGTTTGTACACCAACACTGATCAAATCTACCGTTATCTACAGATTGAAATTATACATACTTATGTTTTGGTATTATTGTATGCCTTGCATTTGTATGAACGTGCTCATCAACTTTAGATAAAGACATAATAATGATTTGTTAAAGAGTTAAGGCACATTCATTGTAATCATGTATCATTGGACACTCATCGTATGTTACTTTCAGCATGCTTTCCTGTCCTATTTTTCTTTGCATCCTATATTTCTTTCTTGTGTGTGTATGTGTGTGTGTGTGTGCGTGTGTGTACATGTGTGTGTAATCATTTCACTGACAAACAATTATTACATGGATTATTCAGATTGTTCGTTCAAACTCAAGAATTATATCATGCACTTACGTTCTGAGCATATTCAATAAAAATGTAAAACACGTCATTGTCTTCAGCAGATCCATAATACTTTGCAATCCTTGCATTCTCCAAACTTCTAAGCATTGTGACGTCTTTCTTTAGAGAATCCATGACCTAAAGAACATTTTAACCAATTAAACTTCAGATGCCTGGAAAAAAAGCCTTTAAAGCAGAATGATTTGTGACATAATCTGCAGTTCTGTTGCTTCTGTTAATAATATCAAGGAGAAAGGATACTAATAAAAAATTAATACTACTACTATTACTACTACTACTACTACTAAAAATACTATTACTAATACTAATACTAATACTAATACTAATACTAATACTGATACTACTACTACTACTACTACTACTACTACTACTACTACTACTACTACTAATAATAATAATAATAATAATAATAATAATAATAATAATAATAAGACCACTCCAGCGGGCTAGTGGTTAGTGCTTCCGCCTCAGAGGAGGAAGGTTGCGGGTTAAAACCCCGGCAGAGTCATGTAAAAGACATAAAAATGGTTCTAACAACTGCCTCATCAGGCGCTCAATTCAATAGATTATTGTTAGGACTGGTCGGCCTGTTGTTAAGATAACTGACCACTGCATCAAGCATGATGACACAGTGCTAGACGTCACTATAAACAACCACACAACGACCACATATCAAAGCGATATGACTGAACAAGTGTCAAAGCTACATTAAAAATCCAAATCACACACACACACATACACACACACACAAATAATAAGAAGTACAACCAAAAAGTAATAGCTTAAAGAATATATATGGGAACCATCATTATAAAAATTGTAATCTCCAACAACAGTCTTCATTTATATGATCACTTTATTGTCCAAAGATACAAACAAATACGATTTCGAAAGTCCATTCTAAATATTTATGTAACATAATAATTTAGGAATATTTCAAGATTCTTGGTACTAAATGTGATCTATTAGTTTGAATTTTTCTTACTGAAATAAAAATAATAGTTCATAAGTGATTCATCTTCACACATATTTGATTCAATTATCTTACAATGTATTACCAGCTGGAGACATACCGCATCAGTTTATTATTATTTCAATATATATTAGGGTATAATCGGGGATTTTGTTTCAAATTATCATCATTCGGATTAAGTAAGCTGTGACAATTATGTTTCTACATTATTTTATCAACACTGTAATGATGCTAAGTTTGCTACATTGAGTTTCCTAGTTTGTTTGGTATTGCTACATACCAGTCAAGTATTTGTACCTTTCTAGTTTCGTTGCTTCTACAAAGTGCGATTTGCTTGACAGCAAACTGTTCCTCATTTGTCTCAACATCAGCAACTTTGTAAACTGTCCCAAACCCTCCGGAACCAATTAGATCTCCCTTCGACCAATTCTTAGTAATAAGTGTAGTCTGTGGTTCTATATAACACAAAGCAAAGTGTGTTAGAAAAACAAGTTTGTTTTGTTTTTTTTATGAAAACTGTATAATTCAATATGGATCTCACATTTTATAAGAACAACAAAAATGCCCTAACATCTCAACAATTAACGATTACCAATACGACTGGTGATGCATGATATATGAACATAAGCCGAGATCCCAATTGCTAGTGGATCAAAATATTGGTTTAATGCACATAGTCATTATTTCAAGGCTCTTCGATCATAACATCGTGGAACTTACCTAAGTTGATTTAAATATGTCTGACAGGTGAAATGTTTACAATGGCAAATTATGTTAATGTACTAGAGGTATATGAATGGTCACAAGATATAAAATATGTCAAAGCGAAATTGTTGACTATGATGCTGATCATGAGGGATATACTATTTACTATTATTATAATTAGAAGTAGTAGTAGTTGATGTTGTTGTTATGGGTTTAACGCCATTTTTCAGCACAAGATATGCTAAACATGGCGGCCAGTATAAATGGTGGAAGAGGACCCCTGGAAAACCCTGCGAAGAACCACCGACCCACGAGAAGATACTGGCATGCTTTCTCACCCACGTTGGTCGAGCATCGACTCAAACTCACGCAGACAGAGGTGAGATGGCAGTAATCCGTACCGGTCAGCGCTTTAAACCACTTGGCCACTCGGGGCCACAAATAGTAGTAGTAGTAATATTAGTATTTGAAGTTTTAGTAGCAATTCAGCAATTGAATCTGAAAAATATTGCCATTCTTGCAAGCACATTTTTTCCTACTCAGTTATACTTTTGATGTGACTCAAACACAGTACCTGTCGTGTCAACATTATCAACAGAGGCTGATTTTGAACTTGAACTTGAGCGTCGAAACTGAAATAAAAAGTAAGATACGATTCAACTCTGAATTGCCATTATTAAGGAACAATTAATACAGCTTACATCAGCTCTGAATTGTTGTTTTATGATAGGTATTACATTTTATTTCAAGTCTGAATTGTTATGTTTCAGGGTATTTATATTTTTTGTTGCATATCTGAATTGTTATCTTTCAGGGTATTTAGTTCATTTTATTTCATCTCTGAATCGTTATAAGTAATAACTATATTGATGCAGGTAAAGTTACTAATATACTTTCCGTTCTTTCATTTCTGTGTAGAGGACCAGTACTAAGGCTACAGTAAGGTCAAAAATGTGATGGAATTTTTAAACTTTTCCAAGAACGGAGTCGGAACATCATATACTGTGTAAAAAAACCCACAGAAATAATGAAAGTTGTAATTTCAATAAATATAATTTTTGAAAAGAATGCAGTGGAGAGTGAAAATGTTGATCAGATTTTGTAAAATTAATATAACTTACAGACTTATTCATTGATTCTTTTATCGACTGGAATGTCACTCCTTTCTTTTTCTCTCTCTTTTCCGCAGATTTGATAGAAGACTCCATCTCTTGTGATTTTCGTTCCACTTCCTTGGCCTCTTTTGCTATCTTTAACTCATCCTCCTTTCTATGTCGCTCTTCCTCCTCGCGTTTATGCCTATCTTCCTCCTCCCGTTTACGTCGCTCCACCTCCTCACGTTTACGCCGCTCCATCTCCTCGCGATTACGCCTCTCCACCTCCTCTCTGCGCAAGCGTTCTTCTTCCTCCTTTTTCTTTCTCTCTTCTTCCTCTTTTTTCCGTCTCTCCTCTTCTTTCTTTTTCTTTACTCCATATAGCACACCTTCGATCCATGTGACTAGGCGCTCCTTCATGAAAACCTTTGCAAATATACACAAAGGCAGCTCTTATCGAAGCATGTATAGTCTTAAATTGTGCAAAAATATGTTATATATGCTGAAATATCTGAGTTGTATTTTTGAAAAGATCTTCAGCAATTAGCTCTTCCAATTTTTATATTGCAAAAATTTCATTTGCAGGATGTATTATTAATCATCCTTTTGAAAAATTAAGTTCATCGGTTTTCAACAGAATTGGGATTATATAATGTCTTACTTGCTAGCTAAATTCCTCAAAATAAAACAGCTCGAACACAACACACCAACAACTATATAATGCCAAGTCATCTTCAGTTCGCAACAGCTGACATTATAAAAGACCTTGTCAATTCTGGTTTTCATCCCGTTAATAATTTTAATTGACCTTTCCTTGTAAGCATTTAAATCCGCCAAAGTGGTCTCTTTATAGAGCTGGTCAAACTCTAGCGTGAATTCTAGTAGAAGTCACTTGTCTTCTCCATATCTCCTAGGACATCTTGACAGCAACTACTGGGAATTCCAAAGCGCCAAGACCTTAAATAATTTTCTTCTAATCAATGAATTACAAGTATCACAACTACACAATTATATCACAATAGCTGGGGCCCCGAGTGGCCGAGTGGTCTAAAGCGCTGTCCGTTACGGATCACTCCCATCTCACCTCTGTCTGCGTGGGTTCGAGTATAGGATTCAGCGAATGTGGATATGTGAGAAAGCTTGCCAGTAGCTTCTCGTGGGTCGGTGGTTCTTTCCGGTGATTTCCCGGTTTCTTCCTCCACCACTAGTACTGGCCGCCATGAATAGCCTATCGTGTGCTAAAAATGGCGTTAAGCCCAACAATAACAATAACAATATCACAATAGCAATGCAACCTCATAATTGCATGATTTCTCCTTGTTTGCTTTCCGTAATGTAGCACATCACACTATGGATATTTAAACTAAACTCACCACTCAATACAGGGACCGATTTCACTACCATCCTAATGTCAGTGACTTTAAACCTCATTTTGTATGTAATTCTACACCATATCTACCATCAATGCAACAATAAAAGGTGTCTTCAGATAATAGAATAATCCCTTTTCCATTAATACCTTGTGAAAAACATCAGTTCCTATCACAAATAGTCCACATGGCGATATACAATCAATAAACACAATTAAATTGTAGTAGTAACTAATTGGCTAAAAGCCCACCGATGCAGTTTTTACCTGAACTCACTGCGAAACAAAACCATGCCATCATGAAATCTGCACTCTTTGACATTTGCTACTCATAACTAACTGATTACTCTGGCTGAGGAATATGTATACATCACCGATTTACCATAATCAATTGGGGAAATCATAAAAGTCATATAAATCATCAAAATGGGGACGAAAATACAAACGGTGCACACCCAAGATTTATTATAGCATGCAGTAGTAATTATGTGATGCAGGTCCTCCTATTTAGTAAAAACCAAAAAATGATATACATCAATCCTGTCTTTCTATGCATGCTTACTTTAGTTTTTCCTAATCTGCAGTCCTTCTGTAGTTCTGCTGGTATAATTCCTGACTTCAACATATCTGTAACTGCTGCTTTGTGACAGTTCTCCTGAACTTGGATTGTAACAGGCCAGATATCATTGTATCTGAAAGTAATACCACAATTAATTGTATCGGACCACATGACATTGTGTATGAAAGCAATATTATAATTCAATGTATCATGCTACATATAATTGTATTTGAATGAAATAATGTAAATTATTCTTTCTGTCAAGATATCATTGTGTCAGAAAGTAATAACATGATTCAGTCTATCAGGCCAGATAGTATCTGAAAACTATAATTCTAGTTAACAACATTCCTTTACCTTTCTGTAATGTTCATTACGTTAAAAGATATTGTAATGGAATGATATACTCACTTGGAGATCGTCCACAAAGATGAAGAAATAAAATATGAACAGTTATAGAAGGAAATTATGTTACATAACTAATTTGTCTGTCTAATTTCCTGCAAATTTACTACACGATCAGTATATTGGCTGTTACTGTGAAAGCAACCGATACTATTTGATCTTCTCGCTGTAACTGCCAGTACTATTAAATGCACTAGTTGTTTTCACATTAAGAGACACTCATCTAACCATTCTGTATCCTTCTTTGTGTTAAAAAACCTGATCTGTTTATGATTGAATATTAACTGAACAGGTACTACTCGAACAAGAGGTTAATCTTAACGCAATTATTTTGAAAATAATTATTACGAAAATGCTTAGCAAAATTGATTGTTTCATGATAATATGAATTCAGCAAATATAATTCTTTGTTACACAGGACTTCATGCCTCATATGCAAGGTAGTTTGAGTTTCTTATTCCTATAACAGACAAGGGCTAACCTGGACACAAATTCTTCGTATGTCCGTCTGTAAGTGAATCCCATTCTGCGTATTTTCGCCATTTCTGATATTCCGTTGTACTTTAGTTGTTCTGATACCACATCGTCAGTAAAGTCGTTTTGTCTCAAATCTTCATTTGGTTTTAAACATCTGGAACGTGCAGATAAAGAAATGTAAATTAGTGGATCGATTTATGACATTCGCATGGGCGCAAGAGAAAGGGATGGATGGGCAGGTTGCAAGCAAATCTGAAAAATAAAGTCCATCACTTCAATACTAATTGTATCAAACTTGTTTTGAACCTAGACATGTATTGTCTATGCTAGACATGTATTGTCTATGCTATACAAATATATACAATATCGGCATGTTATAATTTGCATGGTAATGTTAAATGCCACCACGAGGTTCTATCTAACATTAGTAAAATATGTTGATCATACACGTTCAATATAAATGGACAATATTGAGAGATAGACAGAAAGAGACAGACAGACGGATGACATACCGTACAAAGAAGTGCTCAGCTCTGCTCATTTTGTCCAGTAGTTGCAGCAACGACGACTAGAATAATATTGTATAATTTAATCATCAAGAAGTTATTATCTGACTTTCGTCATGAAATTTTCATCTTATTTCTTCTTCTTCTTCTTCTTCATCATCATCATCATTATTATTATTATTATTATTATTATTATTATTATTATTATTATTATTATTATTATTATTATTATTATTATTATTACTAATTTTATTATTATTGATGCTGATGTTATCAAAGTTTATAAATACCGTCAGCTATTTATTGAAATCATTGAAATTTACTGAAATCACCGTGAAAAGGGAATTTACTTAGTACCCATAATTTAATCCATCAATCTAACAATTATATAATAAATATATACATCTACATTTAATGTACCTCAATGTTTAGCAAAATATATGTTATTAAAAATACGTTATTTTCATTATTTTCTAGTTTTTTAAAAAATAAATTTAATTAAATATTTTATTACCTTGAAGTGGGAAACGACAGTCTTGTGTTGTTTGCTAGATGTTATCTGCTGAAGACCAACTACGCCGCTTGGTGCCTCTAACTTCCTGAAAAATTCCCAGAATCCGCAATAAGTTGATATAGGCTGGTTGAGACATACCATATTTAAAGGTATATTTCATGTAGAAACAGCCATGTAGAGTTTTGCAAACATAACAGTTTGTGTGCTTTGTTTATTTATTTTGTCAATGTTTTGCATATGGCTTGGACAAAGACTCAATAAAAGTCGAAAGGGCTCTGGCTTATTAGATACCAGATTTGCACTGGTATCTAGTCATTTTATTTCATTCATCTCACTCAATCCCTGACACACGGGATCCCATGTTGGATCCAGTGTGCTTGGAAGGGCTGTTATTCGCCATATGATTTGGTTTATATATATGTATATCAGAGTACATATAAATTATCAGCCAAATGATAGTATTGATGATGATTATACAAAGAATTGATATTGACGTCAACAGTTTAATTGTATGATCCATTTTTATAGATTATTTAAATAAAAGGTTAACAGTTTTTAAGCAATGCCTTATTTTCAAATTGAAAAATATGTGTTATATGCGAGTAACAACATATTTTGTACGCGTATAAAAATGTTATGTTCATACCCATTATGTTCATAGTTGTAGTATAATTGTGTATGAATTGAAGTAAATGCGGTCTGTTTTGGCTTTATATCTTAAAATGCACATAAGAAGCTATACATTGTAATTTTTTCTTTCACTGGTAGCAGTAACAAGACTAGTCTTGTTACTGCAAGGTGGTAAAAATGCTTAATAAACTACCACTTAATTATTTTATTTCCTACAAGTTTTGTGTAAAATTTCAGCTAAAAAATATTTTTTATCATTCTTTGAAACAGCCCCTAATATATGTACATCGGAATATATGCACAAGTGACTTCAAACCATACTGTACGTCCTAAGTTCATTCTTCCCGATAAAACATTACTGTAACTATTCATAGACAACACAATGAAGCGATAAAGTCGATATATAACTAATCTGTAATAAATTTACCCCTAGCCGAAAATCAAAGAATTAATATTGCATAGTGCGAGTGCATCTACTTTTAGAAGGAGGGCTTTTCTCATGAATGTTCACTTTCTTGCTTCATTAGAAAAATCCATTAATATGACTCTATTTATGGTTGTATTATTTGTCTACCTACTGGCAATAACGACATGCATTGGTTTGGTTAAATATTATTTGTTTTATTAATATATATATATATATATATATATATATATATATATATATATATATATATATATATATATATATATATATATATATATATATATATATATATATTATTTCCACCATTTAATGAAGTGTTATATCATATATTCAGTATGGCAGTATGTCCGCCATTACAAGTTCATTTACGGTTTCATACTGAATTTATACAGAGAATACAAAGATAGGGCCATTTTAATCTCTTTTTATTAAAAAAGAAATGTTAGAAAACGATCTTCACCGATCATATTTTTAAAAGCAAATTACTATTTGCATATTGATGTTTAAATTTCGAAACAGAATTTGGCATATTTTCATCATAGCACAGTAGGCCCAACTTCATAAAATCAAGCAACAATATCTTTTTTCCGGTAAAGGCTTAATGATTAGTTAGCTATTAAAACTTGCATGTGAATGTGCAGGAATTTCTTTTTCACCGTAAGCTGATTTGTATTAACACCACGTAAATACATTTGGCCTTGGGTTACAACAGTGCTATAACTTTCTGGCTACAGCGAGCTGTTATCTCAACGTCGTAATCTACAGTCATTTTACGTCCAAAAAATCAAAGGGCAAAGTAGTTTTCACTTTCCTAATAGAAGAAGGTGAAGTTTCGCCGACTTCGCCTGGTAGTGTGACCCCTGGGTTAAACTGGATTTCTGTTACAGATTTATATCATTGTGACATGTCAGCATTGCAAAGTATAACAAAAATTTCATAATAAATCAGTAAACTATATACAGTAACTCATGAAACAGCCCAAGAAGTGCGCGTTTTCAAAATAAGTGTAATAAAATCAGTACACAAACTTGTTAATGAAATACTTGTCAAATTATTATTTTACCTCATTGCGTAGTCCGTGTGTGAATGTCTGTGTGTATTTGTATCTTAGAGTGCACTAAAGATATATAGAATTTGTTTTAATATTAATTAATGATCCAGGTCTTTGATAATAGGCAGATTTTTTTAAAAGTGTACTCCCCATTGTAGTCAGTAGACACTAAGTGGCACTAAGACAGATAGACAGGTTGAAATATCACACACATGCACATAAGTGATCATATACCAGAAATAAGTGGCAATTTGCAAGGCGTGTGCACAAGTGGTAATATGCTACATGTGTACACAAGTGGTAATATGCTACATGTGTACACAAGTGGTAATATGCTACATGTGTACACAAGTGGTAATATGCTACATGTGTACACAAGTGGTTATATGCCAGACATGTAAACAAATGGCACAATTCTTGACGTGTGCAAAAGAGGCAGTATTCCAGATCTGTACACATGTGGTAATATGCCAGATATGTACACAACTAATGCATTACATCACAAAAGTTGTACTATGTTAAATTCATTAATAGCAAGATTTTCTCTCAGTTGTGCATGTCTACATACACATGCACTTCTCCCTGTATCTGTCTCACCCTATCTATATAACTGACTAATATCTCTCTTTCTCTTTCCCCTCCCCTCTCTCTCTCTCTCTCTCTCTCTCTCTCTCTCTCTCTCTATATATATATATATATATATATATATATATATATATATATATATATATATATATATATATATATACAGAGAGAAAGACAGACAGACAGACCAACCGACAGATGAATCATTTTCTTTTAAGCTTAAGTAGTAAGGTAAAAGATTTGATAATGCTCAGCGTTTGTGTATTCATGAAAAATATGATTACTTTTTAAAGAAACAGGACAAACTTTTCCGCAGATCAGAAAATTGCTGTTCTCGTTTTGAGGCTCCAGATGGTAGCACACGCACTGCCATTTCCCGTCGAGACTTTCCGTAATTGTAAACAGTTCTGAAAGGACAATAAATTGTATGTAAACGATCCTTCCATAATATTATTCGATAATGAACAAACAAGCCTACATCCGTGCCTGTTTATGATTGAAAATTAACCAAGTTCTCTATTATATACGCCTTCTAGTGTATAATCGCAAATCAGAAATATGTCTTTCATGAAACCTTGCATTTTGTCCATTTGTTACTTTGTAGACTCTTTAGTAGCTATGTTTTGTATTTAAGCATACGTTAATGTTCTATTACATGCAGGTCTAACTATGGCGACTTACAAATGAAATTAAGACTTCGGAAAACGGTCATAGTGATGGGGGTCCAATTATCCTATAAATTTACTACATCAACCATGGCATTTAGAATAAACTTTTATATAGTTATGTTAATATTCTCACATGAACGTCGTTTCTGGATATATGTATCTAAGTGTGTATGTATGTATGTATGTATGTATGTATGTATGTATGTATGTATGTATGTATGTATGTATGTATGTATGTATGTATGTATGTATGTATGTATGTATGTATGTATGTATGTATGTATGTATGTATGTATGTATGTATGTATGTATGTATGTATGTACGTACGTACGTACGTACGTACGTACGTACGTACGTATGTATGTATGTATGTATGTATGTATGTATGTATGTATGTATGTATGTTTGGATGGATGGATGGATGGATGGATGGATGTATGTATGCATGTATGCATGTATGTATGCATGTATGTATGTATGTATGTATGTATGTATGTATGTATGTATGTATGTATGTATGTATGTATGTATGTATGTATGTATGTATGTATGTATGTATGTATGTATGTATGTATGTATGTATGTATGTATGTATGTATGTATGTATGTATGTATGTATGTATGTATGTATGTATGTATGTATGTATGTATGTATGTAACTGTGTATATATGTATGTATGGCCGTGTTCTAGATCTGCCCATTATGGTAAGCCCATCTTTAAAATTCCTTTTTCCATTGCTGATCATGTTGTCCTTACGCTGATATAGTCCCTGTTGGACCACGCTTAACGGTGAAAAGGTCGCTAATGAAGTCATCCTGGCTAGATTTCATACAGTCCTTTAACTCATTGCTCAGAAGATCTCGGTTCTTCTCCATAAAACCAGCAGCATTGTATGTCACCTTGAAAATACAATTTGATCATAAGTTTATTCCATAATATAAGCCCATATAGAGAAAGACACTTGCAACCTAATAGAGCAGATTACTAATAAATAAGTTTTATTTATATAAATAACCATCATACATACATGAATGATTCTTCTGGTTAAAAGAACCAGACGAACATTGCCACACAGATCTATTTTTAACTCCAGTTGATACCACAAAATACGATGTAGATTGGATAAAACGCATTGGGATTTTTTTCTTTAATGTAGATTTTAACGGCACTTTAAATGCATCATTGACAATATCATTTTGAAGAAATGGAACTTAGGAGCTGTTAACAATGACGCTCTGAGCCAGTACAGGCAGTCTGGATTAGAACGGGTACTGAATCTGCGAGGTATTTGATAAACGATCCATCGCTCAACCATATTGGCAATAGAGGTTCTGACAAATGTACTTAACTATATATATATATATATATATATATATATATATATATATATATATATATATATATATATATATATATATATATATATATATATAAATATATATATATATATATATATATATATATATAGATGCAATAAACTGACGACGAACAGTACGAAACTAGTAACTAACTAGCCTAAGCGCTTTCGACTCTTAATGAGTCTTTTTCAAAGGCAAATACAAAACATAGTTACGACAAACAAATAAACACAAAAACGTTGCGTTTGTAAACCTCTACATTTCTATCTTCACATGTGCTAAAACTATAAATACAACCAGCTTGTATAGACTAGTTGCGGAAACTAGTTTCAGAAACTAGTCTATACAAGCTGGTTGTATTTATAGTTTTAGCACATGTGAAGATAGAAATGTAGAGGTTTACAAACGCAACGTTTTTGTGTTTATTTGTTTGTCGTAACTATGTTTTGTATTTGCCTTTGAAAAAGACTCATTAAGAGTCGAAAGCGCTTAGGCTAGTTAGTTACTAGTTTCGTACTGTTCGTCGTCAGTTTATTGCATCTATTTTAATTAATCCCTGACAGACGTGATCCCTTGGTGGATCCAGTACGCTTGAGAGGGTTGTTATTCGCCATATGATTTGTATTCTATATATATATATATATATATATATATATATATATATATATATATATATATATATATATATATATATATATATATATATATATATATAATTCAAGTCTGTTTGTATGTATGTGGTCCTTTCATTAATATCCTCTTGCATATTAAACTTGGCATAGTAAAACACACCCAAAAGGTTAACTTATATACCTAACACTTAATCAAAAATAAGAGGTTTTCATAATTTCATGAACTAATTTCCCGCAGCAGTGGCCCTCACATAAGCTATAAGATGTCATGTAAGACCTATTGTAAAAAAAAAAAATTAATTGGTCTCAACTGGTTCATCTGTAGTGTGTTCGTATGATTATTTTGTTGAAGAGACATTGAAATCTCACCTTTCCCGCAAAGTGTCGTACAGTGAACTCCGGGCGATCGGCTACTGGTGGAATGTAAATACCCGAATCCTTGTATATCTCTGTGAGTTGGCGCACAAACGCATTGTCCGATCCTTGTTGTAGAGTAGACTGTTCGTCTAGGATTGCCAAGACGCTGTTGCGGGGCTAAAAGCGGTAAAAGAAAATTGAATGCATTAGCACACAAGAATACAATCATAATGATAATGATAATGATGTAACAGTTTTCCTGAAAAACTTAAACCATGGTGGGACAATAAAAAATTCCTTATATTTTGTTTTTTAAAAAAAAGGTTCTGTTTGGTACCATATTCACAGAAATAAAATGCATAACATGGTTTGTTAAAAAGATAGTTTGCAGCAAGTAATGTATCGAATAAAGATACACTTTACACTATGATATGTACTAAATTAAGGATACTCTTTACAACATGTACTGAATTAAGGATACTCTTTGCAATATGATATTTACTGAAGTAAGGATACTCTTTACATTATGTACAGAATTAATGATACACTTTGTAATATGGTATGTGCTGAATTAAGGATACTCTTTACAATATATACTGAATTAAGGATACTCTTTACAATATGATATGTACTTAATAAAGGACACACTTTATAATATGACATGTACTGAATTAAGGATACTCTTTATAATATGATATGTACTGAATTAAGGACACTCTAAAATGTGTACTGAATTAGGGATAATCTTTACAATATGTACTGAATAATTGATACACTTTATGATATGATATGTACTGAATTAACGATACACTTTAAAATATGTACTGAATTAAGGATACGATTTACAAAAGGATATGTGCTTAATTAGGGATACACTTTATAATATAATATATACTACATTAAATATACTCTTTATAATATGACATGTACTAAATTAAGGATACTCTTTACAAATGAGACTGATCGATGTGAAATGGTTTACGTAGATGAACGTGCGTCTCTAATTACTCTCCTATTACAAACAGGGCTAAGAATGTTTCTGGATAACTTTGTTTAAATATGCTTAATGAATGAACTTATATGTGATATCTTTCAAAAGATCCGAATGTGATATCACAAATATTCGAGAATTTCAAGGAATGCATAGATCTTACATGATTAACCACGTTTAACACAGGGAAAGTCGTCGAGTTCAATAAGTTCTCCACGTGTTCCTGTAAACGTTTAAATTTAGCAAGTCAGCAAAAACCTTATCTGTCCAATGCTACATCACCGTTGGTTTCTATCCCCCTCCCCACTACCGATTTCAATAACTAAATCGTTTCACGTGATAAAAAGTGCACAGAACTAAGTCAACTAAATCATTGATTTATAATTTCTAACCTGACTGTCACCAGAATGACACTAATACTGATATCCCCTTGCACCTTTCATGCTTAACGGACTTTTCATACTAACAGGACGCCATATTCCGTACACTATGGGGTGGTTTATTTCCATCCGACAGCATAATGATGTAATTCATCATACTCGGTAACTGCCGGATAATTCCGTAAATTACCGTAACGTTGAGTTTTAAAATTATATTCCTTTGCACACATGAACATCTTAATGGAACCTCTTGTTAAATTCACGTGAAAGGCAATTTTTTTTTATTTCATGTGCTTGATTTGACACTTTAAATATCGGAAGCAGAGGACATATGTATGTACATCTTTAGTCGCGCATACACCCCATTGCTGAAAATGGACTTGTCCAGGAACTGAACATGGGTCTTAGGCATGTCCATCTATAATAGTGACAACTTCCGTTAAGCATGAGACGCAAAGACAATGACGGTGTTTAGGCCATTCTACTCACGGTCTGGTTAGAAAATATAAATCAATGAATGAATTGACTATGTTCTTTACACTTTTTATCAAATTAAAGGTTTCCGTTATTGAAATCGGCAGGGAGGCACAAACCAACGAGTTAGGAGGCTCGGGCTAAACCATTGTAGGAAGAGTGCTAAAAAAGACATCCTTGTCTTTAAAGCGTTATGTCATCATCGGCTAGTCGTACTTTGTTTTTCTGTGTGTGTGTGTGTCTTTGTTTGTTAATACCAGAGACACAAAAAAGCAAACAAACCTTTGTAAGAAAGGCAATGAGAACGTCATTGTTTTCAAATGCTACATTTCCCACGTCTATGCCTTCATCTGTGTATGTCTGAAGCTCGAACCGGAAAAGCCGCTCGTTCATGAAGTTCTGGAGCCTCTCGTTGACAATGTTAATACACAGCTGCTCTAAGCTGTTAATTGGAAGCATTTCGAAACCAGCGATGTCCAGTATACTGGTGCTCAAGAGCTGTCCAAACCTTCAGTAAATGTACAATTATTACTGTTATTATCATAGTTATCGTTGTCGTCATTGTCGTCGTCATCATCGACGTTATCTTAGTAATCAATTTAGTAGTAGTAGTAGCAGTAGTAGTAGTAGTATTTCCAATGTAGAAGGAAATTAAGCAGAAGAGAATTGCAACCGATAAGAAAAAGCGCTCCTGAGACTTAACTTTCGTCATCATTGTCATTGTCAAAGTTGTCTTTGTCCTCGTGATCAAAGTTGATCGTCGTCACATTGCCTTCATTATATTGGTATTAATATCACTATTATCAGTATATGCGCATCATCATCTCCCTTTTAAAGATAACTAAAGTAGAAAAATTTGAAGTTAATAACCTTTAAGTGGACGTGCTCCAGAAAATATGCTAAAATGTGTAATTAAGGACCGTGATATATATATATATATATATATATATATATATATATATATATATATATATATATATATATATATATATATATATATATATATATATATATGTGTGTGTGTGTGTGTGTGTGTGTTCTGATTATGTAACTGATACTGTTTTAATGAAGACTTTAAAGTACTGGTTGTGTTCTAATATGGACTTTGACGTGTGTATTTAGATTCGGTCACTGTGTTTTAATATAGACTATCACATAATTATTCAGATTTAGTGTGGACTATCACGTATATATTCAACTTCGGTCACTGTTTGTGTTTTAATTGGATTATGACGCAATCGTTTGGATTTAATCAATAGTTATGATTGAATGTGAACTATCACGTGTGTATTCAGCAATGGTTACTGTTTATATTTTAATGTGGACAATGACGTATGTATTAAGATTTGGTCACTATTTGTGATTTATTTTGGGCACATGTGCTGATTTTGAAAAGAAAATATTCTGTGCCTTTTGCTTTATATTGTTTTTTGTAATGTCTTCCCAATATTTTGTGAGGATATCCCAGTGACATCGTACCCTTTTCTGTTGGGATGGAGATCTGCATTGATCTGACGGACCAACCACTGGAAAGTTCTCTCATACAGCATTTTGGCTAGAGCGTCACGACCTTCTGCGGCCTGCTGAGGACCCTTGTTACGTCGGATCTCATCACCTTCAATTTAAAAACAAAATTTTAGTTTTTATTTCGAATCAATAACATTCATATGGTTTGATTCACCAGTATCACTATCGCTTCTCCCAGTAATCCTTTGTTACATGTTTTCATGCTGATTTGCCTGAGTAGATCATTGTTTGTTTTCCTTCTCTATTATTGGTAGGACCGCTCCGGCGGTCTAGTGATCAAAGCGTCCGCCTCAGATGCGGGGGTAGCGGGTTCGGAACGTGGTCGAGTCATCAGAAGAATTATAATTGTACTAGCAGCTGCCGCGCTTGTCGTTCAGAATTAAAAAGTAATTTTTGGGACTGGACATCATTACAAACTGGCTCATTGCACACATCGAATCGATATCACTAATATATTCTCAAAGCAATGTAAAATTTTGAAAGCACATATATACACATATATAAAAACACACACACGCACGCACACACTGTACTGTTAGTGGTATGATAATCGATATTAAATTAGTAACTTGCAATTACTACTTCCATTCGTTCAAGACTTTCTTTAGACACGGTAGTCTTATAATTATTTTTACTATGGAAAGTTTCGTAGAAGTAAACACCGTAGTACAAATTACTACAGTTTTAAGTCTAGATACTTGTATCTCCAAAGTTAGGTTATACAGATGTCTAGGTTTCATCTGATTATTGCGTATTTTGTCATACATTGTCTTTCTGACTCGGATGTACACATCTAAGTGGCTTAAGAGAGCAAATAACCTTTTGTGTACAATAATGTTCATAAAAGGCCTATTCAAACCTAGATTATTCTTTTAGTTGTCAGATGCTTCTTTTTAATGGACACAATGATGAACACTCTTTGAATAAAAATATTATAGTATAAGCCTTCTAACAGCTGGCATATACTTCGCATAAGAAAGGTCATAACACTTCACAGTTGTCTACAACATTTCAGTAGAATGGCAAACCTACATTATTTTGAGACTAATTGAAATTGCATTGCTGCCAAAGTTAACGAATGTTTTAATTGGTCTGAGTATAACAATATTAATGTGAGCAGGTTGAGTTGCTTCTATTTATGAACAAATGTACGGACGTCTAATTTATATCAACTTCTACAAATAGAATCACGTGCCATGTAACCTACATAAACATGGAAATAGAATGCTTACTAACTGTATGCCTTCAGAACTAAATAAAACTTTTCAAGATCTCTGTTTCTTCTCAAAATTGAATAAATTGATTTCGAATGAACTAAATGACAAATCTTTCTGACTGAGTTCTAAACATATCCTTTGTTTGACTATATTTGATATAAATCAGGATAAAATAGTTGCACGTACGCAAGGTCAAGGTCTGCTGTGTGACCCATATTCTGTTGCTAACTTTGGCATTTTGATATATTTTATAAATGAAAACACCGGACACATTGACCAAGCAATATCTGATGGACCCCCTGACATGGATGATATTTAAATAGATGAATTATCAAGCATAATGAAAGAACTAACTAGATTTTAGTCGTTCTCCAACGAAACAGAAGGATGACTACACATCAAAACGATTAAAAGATCTGAACAAGGAGGGATAATATCAAACCAAAGGATTTAATGTATGCAATAAATATAACAAGGTATGATCCCTTCTACAGACTTCTACATAACAGATGCGAAAATCAACTCTACCAAGAGAAACACTGGAGTTATAGTACTTTCACTGAAGTTCGTTACTAATGCAATTAATCCTATCGGTAAATAGATAAGAGAACATGGGAGGGAGCGAGAATCCGAGGAAAAAACTCAAACACTTTGACCAATGTTCCAACAATTAAAGAAGTCGAATCTGATAGTTACGATAGCGCTGGAGGAGAAAATCAAACCTCTCTTCATCGTAAATATCAATAATAATAATATATCTGTATATATGATTATCGGATCCCCATCATTGTAACCATTTACCCATAGTCTAAGTGTCATTTGTAAGGAGCCACTGTGGTTAGACTGTAATAAAAGCCATTTTAAGAGAAAGCAAAAGAACATTCAAGGTTTTAAAGCATTATACAGAACTGCAATTATAAATATTTTAAATTATTTTATGAGTTTGTCGTGATATACCATGTCAATAGAAGATTCAAACAGCTTATGTAAGGACCGTCGGAGGTTACATGCTTTGTGATTCAACAACTGACGGCTTAAACAATGATCGACGCATAAAAATAATTTTAAACTCTTTCATATATGAACGTTTGGATTATACAGATATGCTCAGAAGATCGTCATACATACATACATGCATGCATGCATACATACATACATACATACATACATACATACATACATACATACATACATACATACATACATACATACATACATACATACATACATACATACATACATACATACATACATACATACATACATACATACATACATACATACATACATACATACATACATACATACATACATACATACATATGGTCATCATCCAAGTAGATGGGTATGTAATCTTTGATATGAATGGATACAAAGAGTCGCTCGTTGTCCAATGTATATGGAGCACACGTTTCATTCACGTTGAATTTTGGATTAATTCATTACCTCGTATTGTCATTTTGGTCGACAGAAGCGCCTCCACTAAATCTTCAGCTTTGAGGCTAAGTAGCTCCGATGCTAGAAAGAAGAAACAATGTTTGGATGGATTACAAATGTACATACAATGTCACATCGCATGGGAAGGATGACGAAATCACTATTTGAACAGTTCCAAATATTTTGGAATTGGTTGGTGATTAGGTCTGTTTGCTGTTCTAAGTTAGCTAAACCTTTTTCCTTGAGCAGTTAATATTATTCTACAATCAATAACATTCATACAGAATGTACAAAGAACATGACAAAAGATATAAAAAAACAAACAGTTTCCAGTCAAGATGGCTGTATTGTTGTCTACATCATTTGAACCGTTCTGTTCGATCAGTATTTATCGAACATATTTGAAATTATATATTAATAGAACTAAATCTGTGAGAAAATATTTTTTACATTTTAAGAAAACCATCTTATCTCTAGAAAATACAAATAAATTTTCATTGTGACAATTAGATTATTGTATGTCGAGGAGCCAACGTGAACTGTTGGATCATACATCATAACCTACTGGTAACTAAAACCCACCGTATACTACTTTTTCTTACAACACATCATAAACTACTGAGTTGTAAGACCTACCTTATTGTACTGGTTCCTAACCTGCATCATAAACTACTGGTTCCTAGGATCCACCTTATACTAGTTGTTCTTATGAGACACCATAAAATAATGATTCATAAGACCCACCGTAAACAACTTGTTCCAAGTCCGTTAGATCGGCCGCCCCTGCCACTGTAGAAGATTCGGTGAACTTGATTTCAGTTAAATGGATGACTGCAGCCAATAATGCATCTACGACTTGAGGATCCTGAGTTATAAAATATATGCTTGAAATTTAATCTTGATAAACATTTTTGACTTTTATGTTGGTATGAGACAGACAGACAAATAGACAGATGAGTGGAGTAAAGCTAAGAGGGTGAGATGAAATGATAAGCAAATGTGACATCACAAATAAGTTAAAAATACTAAAAGATTGGAAGGAATAAATTGAGCAACGTTACTATTTCCAGTGAATACACACAACATACGCACACATCCATACCTACCTACCTACCTACCTACCTACCTACCTACCTACCTACCTACCTACCTACCTACCTACATACATACATACATACATACATACATACATACATACATACATACATACATACATACATACATACATACATACATACATACATACATACATACATACATACATACATACATACATTCATTAAAGTAGATGCTTACATTTTTGTCTTTGTACATTAAAATGTCATCCTTTAGCACAATAGTATCTCAAAAGATCAACGAGATGACATCAGAAAAGAAAAGTTTGCAGAGAGTTTTTCTTACATAAATATCTGGATAAGCGAACAGTTTATACAGACAATTGACACGATAACAGAGTCCTGTGAATCTAACTCCAGTAGGTGCTATTTTCATCTATAAAGCAGATGTTCATGTGCGTGTTTGTGCGTGCATAAGAGATAAAATAAATGAGACTGTGTGATTGCTGAGTGTAAAAGTAATGGTAGATAACAAATAATGTATTATTAAAATGATGTATTATACATAATTACGCTTATATTTGCAAAAGAGTTTCTCATTTGTTTAATTGATGATGTTATGGCGACTAGATGACAACTATAAGCCAATAATCATCAACGATGCAACAGATTAATGATCTCTGAAATCTCGTGTGCCAACCCTTTCTTGGAAAATAGTCTAGCATGTACTTTTTGTATTGCTCTCTTGCTACAACATTCTCGCTACTAAAATGACTAATACTCTTGGAATATACTTTAGTTCTTTAAAGTTTCGAAACATATTTGTATGAATCAGGCAACAATTACCGTTTGAATCTGCTGTAAAACTTTGGTCTGTTCCTTATACATCTCTCTGTATCTCGCTTCTGCTATAAGGCTGTCTGGATCACTCTGCATAATTCTGAGGTTGCAAATAAAAATTATTTCATTAATGATACAAAGTGACATTTGCAATATGAATTAATAATTTGTTATGCTTTCTATGAAACACAAAAAAAGAACCTGTTCAGTTTCTGCGTTGATTGCACAATGTGTCGTGGAAGCCACGGTGGATAGTGTTCTGCAAATGCAATTTTCGTTGTATGTTCATAAATTCAAACAATCAACCAGTATGTGGATCAATCAACCATTGCTCGTGAGCCAAGGAATTAATCAATCAGCCAGTCAATTAGCAACTCAACCAAGTTAAAGAGAGAAATATATTTAAATCTGTTTTATACGTACTATCTCCATAAACAACTGGTTCCTTCTTACAATTACCTATAAGAACTAATGTTGTGCTCAAGAAATAACGACATTAATTGGGAGCACAGTGCGTTTATGTCGAATGCTTACCTGTAAGAACTGGCATGTTTCTCAAGAGATAAATCTTTAAGGTTTTCTTTAGGAGCACCATGAAACAGCGAGTAAAATGCATGGAAGTTCCCCTCATTCGCGGACCTGTGGACAACTCTGGACTTTTCCAACATGTAGTCTCGGATGATCACTAAAGGAAAAGGGAGGGTCAACATGGTATCCATTTGCAATATTTTTTTAATTTCTAATAACTTGATAACACTCATAAAACAAATACGATTTTTAAAATGACTCTAAAAGTGAGGTGTGAGATTTACAAGTATATTCTTCGTAAAGATTATTTAACATTATCACCGGATACACTGCTAGGTGCGTTACAATTTTCTCCAATGGATATTTCTATCATCGTAGTTCGAAAGATTTAACATTAATTTATCCAAATCCAGGTACATAGCTGTTGATGCATCATTTTGTTTTTGTTTTTGAAACGATTCTTTGTTTGTTCATTTTTATATTTTTCATATTGAGCACCTTTTCCCGATAAAAGGACTCCGATTGATCATATACTTTTTTTTTATCTCCCTTAAATCTAAAATGGCTATGAAAGTATTGGATAAGCTGATAACATTATTATTTTACCTCCGGTAAGGTCCCAAGTTTCAGAGAAGCTGAGTTCCAGGTACTTGGCAAAGCGGCTTGAATTATGATTCATATGGGTCTTGGCATTCCCGAAAGCTTCCAATAATGGGTTCACCTGTTTAGGTGAGGAGGTAATAATATGTAAAAAAGTAAACAATTTAATTAATGGTGTGTGTGTGCAACATATATATATATATATATATATATATATATATATATATATATATATATATATATATATATATAATTAAAGTAGCTTTAAAACATCTTTCAGTCATATTGCAACATGTCTGCAGTGTGGCAGTTTTTAGTGACGTCTACCACAGGGGCATCATGCTAAGGACATGTAGCATGCCACCCAGTCACATTATACTGACACCAAACCGACCACCAGTCATAACATTCACCTCTTAATGTTTAGCACCTAGCGAAGCAGCTGTAATTACCAATTATATAAGCCTTTGGTATGACATGGCCAGGGTTCAAACCTTTCGAACCTGCAAAGTTCCCCATCTGTTGCGGACGCCCTGGAACTTTGGCTGTCGATTTTACTGATTGTAGATGTTATAAAAACATGAAGCCTTCCAACTCGTATATATATTGCTATCCAATGTGGGAACGACCTTTAACCTTGCTTCAGTGCCGGTTCTGGATAGATTTACTATTGCTATACTTTGTTTGATACGTTGTTTGTGCAATCCAGCATGCAGCTGCTCGCTGGCATGAGCAAAACATCAGATCTACGCTGCATTCGAAATTAGGTTTTAGACATTATTCTTACTGGGCAATAAAATACGGTATAGATTTTGGCTCTTGTAGTTCTCGTTATTACAAATTACTTTCCTTCATTTTTTAATGGATGAGGTACAGTAATGTCAAGTGAAAGAATACTTCATTCCGATATGCACATATTAAGCCATATATTTTTTAGCTATGAGTTACCATTAACAATATATCTTTTTAAAATTGTCTGTGAGAAACCGATAAGAAAGAACAATGTTTCTATCTAAGTTAGCCCACACATAATGAAATCCACATCCACAACCACACCTACACAGACACTATATATATATAGATAAATATATATATATATATATATATATATATATATATATATATATATATATATATATATATATATATGTGTATATATATATATGTATATATATATATATATATATATATATATATATATATATATATATATATATATATATATATATATATATATATATATATATATATATATATATATATATATATATCTATATATATATATATATCTATATATATATCTATATATATATATATATATATATATATATATATATATATATATATATATATATATATATATATATATATATATATATATATATATATATATATATATATATATATACGAAGACTTCGTAAAAGAGTAATAGATCTGTTTGCTGCACAATGTGCAAACTATGAAAAGTAGTAGGAAATAAATGTTCCAATACCTTTATGATCTTCTCATGCAATTCCTTGTTGTCACTTCGACACATGTGAACGAAATGTTTCACCATGAATTTTGTGCTCTCCGTTTTTCCGGCTCCTGATTCTCCACTAACGATGATAACCTGATCCGTCTCCGATTCGCGCATGCGCCTGAACGCACGTGCAGCGGTATGGAAAATATGAGGCGCTGGTAGTTCTGCGAAGTTAACCCAGTCGTATTGGCTGTGTTCCTAATTACATTAAAAAAAACATATATTCAAACTGTGGTATAACCATTCACCTTTGTGAAGACCTGATAGGCCCAGTTAGGTAGAACAGCATTATCAGCATCAGAAATAACATTAAATTAAATAGAAGTTCTAATTGTTGTGAACGAAACATGACGTAAATTGTAGGTTGCGGTAGGGTCTAAGACTTAGATAATGATTGTATTTATGATGACATCACTGTTTTAATAAGACCCCTAACAAGATCATTGCTTTAACAGAATCCAAAACGAGTTCTGGAATAAACGTTATAATTTGATCCCTAACCCGATCCAGGCTATAATAGGATCAACGATGATGCTATTAGCGTTATAATTGGACCTCTGACCCGATCCACGCTATAACAGGGTCAACGATGATGATATCGTCCACATATAACCAGATATATAACCAGATGCACCATTCCAAGATGCACTCTATAGCAGGATCTATGAGTATGTCCACATGCCAATAGGTTTCAGCGCCATACCATGTCATAAGAATGTCCTTAATAATATCCACGTTAGTATAGTATCCGTGGCCATATCCACATCATTAAAGTATATGTGGCCATGTCAACGTTATGATAGTATATGTGGCAATGTCCTCGTTATAATATTATATGTGGCTATGTCCATGTTATAATATTATATGTGGCTATGTCCACTTTATAATAGTATATGTTGCCATGCCCACGTTATTAAAGTATATGTGGCCATGTCCACATTATAATAGTATATGTGGCCATGTCCACGTTTTAATATTATATGTGGCAATGTCCACGTTATAATATTATATGTGCCTATGTCCACGATATAATATTATATGTGCCTATGTCCACGTTATAATAGTATATGTTGCCATGTCCACGTTATTAAAGGATATGTGGCCATGTCCACGTTTTAATAGTATATGTGGCCATACCCACGTTATTTTAGTATATGTGGCCATGTCCACGTTATTAAAGTATATGTGGTCATGTCCACGATACTAAAGCATATGTGGCCATTTCCACGTTATAATAGTATATATTGCCATGTCCACATTATAATAGTATACGTGGCCATCACCACGTTATAATAGTATATGTGGCTATGACCACGTCATGATAGTATATGTGGCCATGTCCACGTTATAATAATATATGTGGCCATGTTTACATTATAATAGTATATGTGGCCATGTCCACATCATAATAGTATATATGGGTATATCCACGTCAGAATAGTATATGTGGCCATTCCCTTGTTATAATAGTATATGTGGCCATGTCCAACTTATAATAGTATATATGGCCATGTTCACGTTATAATTGTATTGTGGCTATGTCCACGTTATTAATGTATATGTGGCCATGTCCAAGTTATAATAATATATGTGGCCATGTCCAAGTTATAATAGTATATGTGGCCATGTCCACGTTTTAATAGTATATGTGGCCATGCCAACATTATAATATTATATGTGGCCATGTCCAAGTTATAATAATATATGTGGCCATGTCCACGTTATAACATTATCTGCGGCCACGTCCAAGTTATACTAGCAGATGTGGCCATGTCCATGTCATAATTATTGTATATGTGGCCATGTCCAAGTTATAATAGTATCCATGACCATGTCCATGTTATAACTTTTGTTCTGGTCATGTCCACGTTAAAACAGTATACATGACTATATCCCACGTAGAATAGGATTTGTTAATATGTCTATGGTTTTAACATAAGTCATTACTTTGTTATAGGATCTACGGCAATGTCACACGTATGTTCCTTGGTTATATCCCATGTTGTTATAATAGGATCTATGGTCATGTTTTACGTTATAGTAGTATCCATGACGAAGTAACATGTTGTTTTATGATCCATGACCTTCCCCACTTTACGATATTATCTAGGAACTTGCTCCATGGTATAACAGTGTCCCTGGCAACGTCCGATATGATAATTGTATCCACGACAATGTCCGACTGTATCATAGTATATATGACAATGTCCGACAGTTTATTCGTATCCATGACAATGGTCGACATTAAAGTAGGATGTATGGGTGTGTCCTATACTATAATAGTGTCCACGACCTTAATTACAATATAATATGGCGGCAGTATTGTCATGGGATTTTTTTTTGGTGGAGCAGTGTCTCTAGTGTCCAATTTTGCATGTTTTGTTTCCAATAATTCATTGACATCATGAATGTCAATACATGTTCACCATATGTAACGTATAAAAATAGACCTGTAAGTATATAAGGCGACAATTCAACATGTTATTTAATGTTGATAAATAGTTCCATTCGTCGAGCATAGTTTCGAGTTTGTTTCCAAATGCTTCCATTTTATTATCTTTTCATATATTTTTTTCCGTTAATCATGAAACATGAAATAGAGCCTTTTTGTTTTGAAAGCAAAAGATTTACATTCTTTCAAAATTGACTAGTCTCTACTTACATTTTCTCCAAATATCGGTAACTCCTTACACGGGTTCAGAGCTATGAGAATGTCTCCACAATTTGTCTGCAAAATAGGATTCAAAACACAATTACCTGTTTTGTTTGGTTTGTTAAGGTTGTCTTATTCTAATTGTCTTACCTTGTCTTTCTAATTGTCTTACCTCATTTGTCACTATTCAAGGTTCTCAAGCTAATGAAACTTTATCCTTCTATACTCCGTTGAACGCCTCTCGATCATTAAAAGTATAGCTTCTCGGTTCATAAACTAAAGATAACTCTTATAAATGCTGCACTATGCATTGTCATAAACGAGCATGCCCATAGCTTTAATAAAATTAGTAAACGCATAAATATTAGGAATAAATAATAGAAAATTAGTTATCATTTACTTCCGGATATTGACTAGTATATGTCCACAATGAAAAATTATTAATTAATACTACCATTTTCTGTGCATAAAATGCCATTCGGGTCAGCCAGAATTTTTCGTGGAATATTAGCAAAGTATGTGGATGGGGTAAGAACAAGGATTTATGTGATGATGCGGGAGGCAAAATTCAATGATTTTCACTGTATTTTGCAAGAATGATTACAAACCAAGAGATCAAAAGTAGACCAAATGTTTCTGAAAAATCCCTTCAAACATTATTTGCTGACGGTTGCGTTTATAGACACGCAACGCCTCCAACTACATAAAAGTTTGATGGAGGCAGAAACAGTCTAAAAAAAGATGAAAAAATAGACACTCATATATTCTTATATGAAATTAGAAACGACGGATGTAATGAAAACAAGAATGATAAAGAGATGACTACAATATAAACTTTGCTTTGATTTTAAAAGAGAATAATGTCTGCATAAGTCATTTTTCATTTATTGATCCTAATGGTCATCTGCACGACCACTATTAGACTAAGTAACAGTTTCAAACCAGTAAATATAGTGTTGAAGAATATTTCGTATTATTCAAAATAGTAAATAATGGCTCATCTATATATAGGTTATGCTTGTCACGTGACACTGGATTTATGTTAATAATAATCTAATCATAAGCAGAAAAAGGAAACTATTTTCAGTCAGATAAGAATGTTATAATTTTGTCATCACACGTTCGGTATCTCTGCTTACCATACAATCCTTAATTGTTTAGTTCCTTCAATGACGGGCAACATTTTGTAGCCCAGAACTTCCAATTATTCGCTTGTCCAAATATTCCCATTATGCAATTGGTTTGATTGGGTCTTGTATCGTAAGATGCAGCAAAACAAGCAGGTCATTTAGTACCAACGATACTGCCGTAAGATCTTTGGTTCCTAGAGCAAACCATGGTAACCGACCCATGCTAACCGACCGTCGTAAAACACAAAAATACTTAAAATAGCAAGCGCTATTTATATGTTGTACTTACAAAATTGATCTATTCAATTTTAAAAAATATACCGATCGTAAAAAGAAATGATATACATATATATATATATATATATGTATATATAGATATATATATATATATATATATATATATATATATATATATATATATATATATATATATATATATATATATTGAGACGATTGCGTGAATGCGTATGGAGGGTTAAGGGTAGGAACAGTTTGCATTTATATTAAATTTGTCGACAAACGCATTTCCATAAACAAGGGATAAAATGAAAATAAACTTTTGACTCAATAAACTGAAGGGATTGTCATTCAAGTATAATTCATTCGAATATATAAAGTAATCTCTGATATGTCAATATGTTTTCCGCGTCGAATGTTTTCAGTAGCTGACTTTTACAAGCCTTGTTTGCCATGTGTAAACACACTTGTAGTACCTCTTACATGATGTTGAAATTTATCTATTATACATTTCTAACTAGGCAACATCATAGCGTCATGAATTCATGACTGTATGACCTAAACGATATACAATATCCTCTATGAAATTTAACTCTATGTATAGTCCTACGCATAAGTTTATCAAGAGGAAGAGAAAAGCACTGAAAGCCAACACCAGTCATTATCAAACGCACGAGAGGATGGCGTACTGTGTACGCATTCAATATGAATATGCACTATTCAACGGACGCGATATATACACTGCTGTTAAACAATCAAGATTGATTCAACTATGCAACAATTTAAGTACACACAATATTGAAAGGACGCCAAGAAAACTATTTATACAGAGCTGCTAAACAATCAGGGAGAATGAATGATTGTAACAGTTGGTTAAAACAAAGCATTCATAGGACGCCAAGCAAACGTTATATACGCTGTTCCTAAACAGTCAGGGTGGATGCAGATGTGCAGTAGGTTGATAGACATACACATTTTTCAGTAATTGTTAAATAAACACGAACACGAGTTTCCAAACTCTGTCAAATCAGCACAAGCACGAGTTTGCAAACACTGTTAAATCAACACAACGACGAGTTTGCAAACACTGTCAAATTAACACCTTTACAAACACTGTCTTATTTTCAATTATAGTTTCGTTTCTTTAGTTATTTTGATAATATAGCATTGACAACTTTTGTATTGTTTGATGGACGGATGCCAGTCTTGGGAATCTGGAACTTTATAAAAAAAGTATTTGTAAGTAGTTTGTGCTGTAGACGAGAAGTGTACGCTTCTGTTTTCCTGCATCAGTCTTCTAACGCGTGCTAAATTCCAATTCTTGTACTTGAATACGCATTCTGAATATGGACGTGGAGAAATAAGGAATAAAGCTTGAATATTATTTATTCCTTGTATGCAAAAGTTCCTTAGCAGAATTTGCTAACTAGTGGAACATATATGATTGCCTGGTTGTATGATACGTTAAGAAACAAAATATCTAATGTAATATTATATTTCATGATGAGATAAATAATGTGTATGCAAAATAACTACATTTGTCCTGCATAGAAATCCAAATGAACGTTTTATTACAATGGTTCCCACATTAAACAATCAGAAAATAAATCTATGTGAGTTTTGTTGCAAAAAGAAAAATATAAAATGGTACATTAGATTTTCGATCATTCAAAAAGACTCAAAGAATGACCTACCAACTTTCTACAAATTTTTCCATCAATGCGTCTACCCACCTACGTATCTACCTACCTACCTACCTACCGATCCACCTACCTACTTATATATTTATATTAACACGTCTATATCTTACTTTGTCTACCATTGTCGTTAACTATCTCTTCTTGTTAAATACTCTAGAGTAATTCACTAAAACAGTTTTTAATTCCAATGAAATATATTGTATTATGTTGTAATAACAGATAAATAAACAATTATATATAGAGAGGTATAGTATAAGACATACGGTTAAATGGACGGACATATGAAGATAAAGAGGTAAATAGACAAATGTACAGATTGACCTACATATAAAGAGTTCTTTATACAAAATTATGAATTGAATTATTCCATAGTATTGGTTTCACTGTGAGAGAGAGAGAGAGAGAGAGAGAGAGAGAGAGAGAGAGAGAGAGAGAGAGAGAGAGAGAGAGAGAGAGAGAGAGAGTTTGGCTTCCTTACATATATGACATCCTTCTCGTATCTTTTCTTCAGGACGTTCAAAATAATTTTATTGTTCAGCTGATCCAGCTGGGATAAATCGTCTGTATTATCAGTTTTCATCTTGCAACTTCCGGTTCGGATCTACAAATGGTGCCGCAATTTACGTATCAGTTACCTCTATTTTTATCCAGCCTTTCTTTTTATTTAAAGTTCATACTTTTCTTAGTAACTTGAGCAGCCTAGTCCAGTTGCATTCGAGATATAAGGAACATATGCACATCCACGATCCACGATACAGTTTTACACAAGTTTTTTCGCCTAGTCAGCTACGTATTTACTCCTTATATGTCATAAGATAGGAACGAACAGTCTCCATTTATTCCCGGTCCTATTTCCATAGAACGTGTGTCACATATCATATATATTGTAGTACCTTCTATTATTGGTGCAGGTTTTTCTTCTGGTCCAAATATTGATTTGCTTTGAAATAAAATTATTTAGAATATATGTTTCTGTACTCAGCACCAAATTCCGGTAAGCCGGACTTAAATTTTGTTTGGTATTGATTAAAGCGATTCAAATTGTGTAAGTTCTTTTGTCTATTTCGTGTCTCTACAGGACGAGAGCGTATACACATGGGTCGAACTTGTTGAAGAACAACTTTAATATGGATCTCGTTGCAGTTGAATGCTTTTCTTTAGCCTGTCTCGCATGAACCAGGAAGTTTTAAAAACCTAAGTGAACAGATGTGGCATATTTTGCACTAGGGTTTATTGTATTGTCGTCGCGACTTGAATAAAGGGGCGAATAGATGTTTAGTTATAAAACCACCCATGCGACCACATGCCGTCTGCCGTGGATTACACTTAGTCCACGTTGCATAAGAGTAATATTGTTATAAATGTTATTATGAAAACAAGATTTTCCATCATCTCCTTGTAATTGATCTTTATATCTTTCTTATTTCCCGAATTTTTTTGCCTCTGACAATTAACATAAAACATAGCATGCATAATGATTTATTGCCCTTTAGCATTTTTTTTCCAATGAGAACACGACTCCTTTACCGACAGACTCGCACATACGCGTGTTTAGAGACTAAACCAATGCACTACGTCAGTAGCATTATCGCATGACTAAGTGAATGGCCTAGATTTATTTCATGTCGTGTATCACATTGCCTGTTTCTAACATTAAAATGACAGCCTATTTTCAAGACTTTTACCATGAGTTAAATAGAAAATCGCAAATATTACATCCATTAAGTTAACACCGAATGCAATCAAGTCTGTCAATACCCCTTAGTATGAATCTCATCATAATGCCCCAATTGTTCTAATGTTTTCCAATGGTAGCCAAATGTTTCTGGAATAGTAACTTGGAAATCACTCATTTGGTGCCTTGCATACATTAATGCACACCATAAAGATCTCCTGACATTAGCATTTCATTGCCTTATCGTGAATATTTGTTCTCCATACCTCTTCTGATTTAAATTTCCTTAATTATACGATTTTAGACTTTTTTTGCATTCCTGTTGAAAGCAAAGTGCAAAGGGTTATGAATATATTGGTCATTGTGAACATTGGACAGAAATTCAGTAACTAGGTTTAAACATTTCTCCTGAAAGTATTCCGTAGATAAAAGCAATTGTATGTTTGCGGCAGCTGATGAGTGTCCAGCAGCTTGAAATATACCCAACTATCGTTACTTTTCTCCTTTGCAAAGCATTTTACCTTTTGCTTGATACTAATACAAACTGTAATCACAAGTTAATTTTAAAATATTTAACCAATTAAATTTTGACAAAAAAACAATGTTTATTTCAGACATATGAAAAACATATCAGAGCCAAAGGGTTTGCATAAAACGATCGATCCATTCGGCAGCACCTTTTTATGACAGGTATCTCAAAAGGTGCTGCTTAAAACTCGATCCTTTCGGCTGTATATTCTGTCTCACTTGAATAATCTGAAATTATGTCATTAATTGACTAACTTTTCGTTTATGTAGTCCAGGTGCCAACAAGTTTGTGAATTTAAGGAAGAGAACGCACATAAAAGTTGATAATGAATTAATTTGAATCAAATAGTCTAATTCGCTTTCGTCTATAAGATCTCTGTCACTTAACAATTTCTAATATTCAGAGAAGTGTCATGATGAAATTATATTGAAAGTCCCTGATAGTATAACAGTTGGTTGATCCTCCACTTGCAAAATACACTGGGTAATGGTGCAAAATTAAGTACATATTTTTGCAGTACATTCTGTTGAGGTCAATGTAATACGTAACAATCAAGACCGGAGTATGGGCAAGGATGCCTGTAATTGGTGACTTGACTCGTTTGGAGGCACGATTTGATTTTAATTATGATTCGCTTGGAAATGGTCAGACAGACATGCTAACCTATGTCAAGGGGAGGAAATTACAGAATTGAGATAAGCCAGAGACAAATAATGTTTGGAACTCTTGAGCAATTTGATAAAGTTGAAAAAAAAGATTTTTCAAAACTAGTTGTTATTTAATAAAGGTGGAATAGATTGAAATCAATGGTGGTGTTAAAACTTTAGCGCTTAGACAAATTTCATCTGATTTGCAAAGCTAAACTAGGTTAGGGGGGTGTTTAACAAATGACAAATAATTACCCTTACCATGTGTGTGGGGGGGTGCCATAGTGATTTAAAGCGCTGTCCGTTACGCATCACTGCCATATCACCTCTGTCTGCGTGGGTTCAAGTCTCGGGTTCGATGAATGTGGATATGTGAGAAAGCTTCTCGTGGGTCGGTAATTCTTTCCAGGGACTTCCTGGCTTTTTCTCTACCATTAACACTGGCTGCCATATATAGCTTATCGTTTGCTGAAAATGACGATAAGCCCAACAACAACAACAACAACAACAACCCTTGCCTTGTATGCTAAGTATTGATATTAATACATGTATGTCTATGTCAATGAATAGTTATTTAGCCAGTAAGGTGGTTAAGACAGGAAGTGAAGGCCATCTGCGAGTATCGACCGACATCGTTCTGCTTGTAATTTGCAGCCTACAGTGGGACTTAATAGTTATAAAAGAGGTCTAGTTATGACATGGTCTCACATCGGAATGAGATTATCGCTAGAGAAATATAGCATGTATGTTAACATGAATGTCTGTTAGCATCTGGCAATATCCTTAGTTGGTTGAAATAAGATAAGACTTTTTCTGGCATAAGAAGATTGGGAATAGTCGATAATGGAAAACCTGAATAATATTTAGGTTGCGTTTTATTTATTTGAAGGAAAAATAGCTCCATACCTGTGAATTAGTAGTGGGAAAATAATGCTACATATATATATATATATATATATATATATATATATATATATATATATATATATATATATATATATATATATATATATATATATAGAGAGAGAGAGAGAGAGAGAGAGAGAGAGAGAGAGAGAGAGAGAGAGAGAGTGAGAGAGAGAACTTTAGTTTGTTCAGTCACTCCACTCGATTCTCTGAAGAAAGTTGTTATATCGGTTTAACAGAACGGCTACTTGTATTTAGCAGAAAATATATCATTTTTGTTTCTGAGACAAAATGTATAATTAACATGGCATCTTGAATTTCACCCTGTTCATGTAATTGGATAAGTTTTATAATTTATGTACGGGGGCTCGTGCTCTTCTCTTCTATATTTTTGCTTAGATATATGTTATTGTATCCATTGATTTCATATTATATTTTATTTTTCCTTGATCAGGGCAATTATAACTTGGTTGATTATCTCCTTAATAGCGATAATTAAAGTATCATTGAGGTGGGATAATCAATTATACTATCGTACCACACCCGAACACACTGATGTTGGCTTATTACAGTTGTATCCTTTTCCCTATACACCGATCTCGGCTCATGTCAGCAAAATAATTTCTCTTTTACACTGATCTTGGGTCATGAAAGCCATGGCATTCATCCACTGACCTCTGCTCATGAAAGCCTTGACATTCCACTATTGACCTATGTTCATTAAAAGCATGGCATTCCACCAGTGACCTCTGCTCATAAAAGCCATGGCATTCCACCACTGACCTATGCTCATGAAAGCCATAGCATTCCACCACTGACCTATGCTCATGACAACCAAGACATTTCCCTAACACGCTAATCTCAACGAATGGCAGCCATTACACTTGTAAGGAAGTTTCCTTCTCCACTGATCTTTGGTCATGATAGCCATAGCATTTCCCTTGTACACTGATCTCTGTTCATGACTGCCATTACACTTATATTTGCAACCATATTTATTGCCAAAGACTGAATTGCGGATATATTTTGTAAGTCTGTAATTTCTAATTTCCTGGAGATTATTTATGTAATCAACTCTTTAGCATGGTTTTGTTTGTATTGCAATAAATGCAATTTGTACTTACTCCATCATAAGCTAAGACAGCCAAGTGGATATCATTTCCGAATTTGCATTTAGCAGGACCTATGTTTTGTTTTTAGTAGTCACATGGGTGAAATGAAATATTACTGACAACAACCAATTTTACATCCTCAATCAAAGTTAATATGTTGTCTAGTGTCTGCGTATTTACACTTTTGGAAAGCAAATCGTGCTCTGCAGGAGTTCGAACGTGACTATTATAAAGATTGTACACTTCAGTTTCCAGTTTGCATTGCAAACATATAGAAGTGCTATGTGTACGTAGACACATTTTAGTTCGTTAGAAAGCGGATTACCGTATGCAAGCGCGCGTGTGTGTGTGTGTGAGAGTGAGACAGCGAGAGAGAAAGAGACAGGGGGATAAAATAATGAATGCATTATAATTGAATATTCCTTTTACCACGAAGGTTAAAATTTAATACTACTACCCCGACAAAACAAATAGATAAGGACATAATAAATAATGTGTATGTGGAAGGACGTTTTAATATTTAGTGAAGAAAGTTTTTGAGAGGATGCCCAAATTCGACAGAACAATATATATATATATATATATATATATATATATATATATATATATATATATATATATATATATATATATATATATATATATATATATACTGATTTGCATACTAGAAAAATAGTGACATCAAAAGTTATGGAGACCACTCTTCCCTGGAAATTGTCACTCTGATAGTCATAATAATTAACATTATGCATATGCATGCTTTCCTAAAGGGATGTATGGCACCTTTCTCTATAGGAGATTTGATACTCAAAAGTATATACAAAAACATCAACTTTATCAGATTATCTTGGCTCATAGATAATTTGGCAGCATAATGCCAACCTATTGAAAATATGGCCTTCTTGCGAGGGAATTAAAAACACCAACAAGCTTTGCAAGAAAGCCGAAAAAATAATAGCATATTATATCAATCAATACCATAACATGCAATAACTTTATATTTGGTACGCTCTATTGCTTAGTAAATGAAATTAGTCTTTAATATGTTAAGCGATATAGCGATGACGTCATTTTCCTAATATTTGTTGCAAATACACAAACGTACATGTATACAAGAGTTAATTTGTTGCAATGCTATCTCGTTATCTCAGAGAGTTGATAATAAGGATTACTGTGTTTTTTTAATTTAGATGAAAGTATTTGAAGTTTTAAAAGACTTTGATTTTTTTTTGTAATAGATATATTGACAAATTGACTTAAGTTTGTTACAAAATGATCAATGAGTTAAAAGGATGTTTGATGCTCGTCTGTTTTTTTTTCTAAATATCTCATATTGTTGTTTTGCTTTTGTTGATTTATTTTATTTGTTTATTTCGAGGTGGTTATTTTGGTTTGTCTTTTGTTGCTTTTTATAAAAAAATCAATTAAAATGCACCTTGGATAATCATGATTTCGTTAACTATAGACCGTATCTAAAATCAAATTAGAATCCAGCTATCATTCTCTGGGTCATCTAATTGGCTATTAATATATGAAATGTAGGTTTGCGCATCTCTTTGTAAACATGAGCGAACAATTTAATTTACCCGATCTAGCATCAACAGTGTTAACAAATGCAGCCTTGAATACTTTATCAATGTTGAGATCAGGTGATTTATCTATTGAAATATTGAAGGGATACGTTTCTCCAGCCATCGTGAAATAATGACTGAGATTTTTTTTCCCTATTCATACCAAAACCAGTTATTTAATTGAGGAAAAAATGCATTCAATAAGGATCGATGATTCTAATCTAACCCTTATAATATATGCATGTTTTTAACTTTGTAACTTTAATTAGGAGCGATTATATATATATATATATATATATATATATATATATATATATATATATATATATATATATATATATATATATATATATATATATAGCTACGTACATGTAATTAAATTGCTTGTGCGTTAGTTGTAAAAATTTTATATATTCTAACCTTGTTTCATTGCATTTTATTGTAATGATTATTTTCATTGGATTTGATATTGTCTTGCAGTAATTCTGATTATCTAAAATGTAAAAGGTTTTACATTATTATTATTATTATTATTATTATTATTATTATTATTATTATTATTATTATTATTATTACTATTATTATTATTATTATTATTATTATTATTATTATTATTATTATTATTATTATTATTATTATTATTATTATTATTATTATTATTAGCTTACCTTGGTCCGCGCTGGCATAAAATGATTGGCTGTTACCAAGTTCATTTACGTCTAGTTTTATCAATTTGTTTATTTCAGAGTGAGAATCTGGTTCTTAGAGAGGTTTGTTCTTGCTATTTTACACATTACATGTTTACTATTGCGTTGTTCAAGTGTTAAAAGACAAAATGATCTATCTCGAGATAACGGAATGATAATTTAGTTGGATTTAAAATCCTTTCTTGTCGCTATTCAGCTGAGTTGTATTTTTAAACCGTGTAGGCTTGAGAGTTCTCTATTGTTAAAACCGGATTGTTTGTGAATTTCATTTTTTGGAATTTTTAATAATTTATTATCTAGAAAACCGATTGTTTGTACTGTTTTCTAAATTTCTGGGAGAAAGAAATTCAATGTAAATTTATTCTGGAATTGTTCGGAAACAAACTGATTCAATTGAGGAGTTGTTGCTATTTGTATAATGATCACATCTGACGTCATCGCCTTCCATATTGGAACGCCGTCAAGATTCTAACCTGTGCCCTAAAAAATATTTAGTCATTGGACTTGTATTTTTCATTCTTAGGATTACATTTTGGATTATATTCACAAACTGTAAGACCTTTTATCGCCACAGGGTCCAGATTGACTAGGTTGGTTTTGACTAGCGATTGGCGTTAGCTTTGCCCTGACTAGGATGTCCTTTAGGCTTTTTGGACTCCTGTAGGATACTACAGGTTTTTCGGAAGTATTAGGTTTAGTATGTCCAACAATTGCACGGTGCGCCAGTGCCAATAAAAGATGCAAAACCTGTCAACATATGATAGAGACCAGGACATTCACTAGCACAGTGACTAAAGAAAAACTAAACATACATGGTCCAAACAAAACGTGCAAAACAGAATGTAATTGATGTCATCAGATGAAAGATCTGTGGCCTTCAGTACGTCGGAGAAACTGAAAAGCTACACAAAAGGATAAATCTTCATAGATCTGATTGGATGACAAAAAAAAGCTGTACAGAAGCCTGGTCGCAGAACACTTCTCCTTCCATGGCCAAACTTTCAGAGATATAACACTTATCGCTATCGCTAACAACCCCAGCTGGAGTTCCGAAACCAGGAAGGAAAAGGAATCGTACTGGATACGCCGCCTTAGAACATTGAAAACAAGCGGTCTAAACCAGGAAGACTAGAAAAAGAAAACTATGGAATAGTAGAATTTAACGTTTCTAAATCTTCTTAGTATCCTTAAATTTTTACTATAAGAATAACCGGTATAGAATAAAATATCCGGGATATAATATGCGTTACATAACTGTACAAAAAATAAAAATAGATGTCGCTTTGGCTTGTAGACTTTTAGGGAATTATACGCAGTTTTCAGTATCCGCAACAAGTCTATACAAGATGGTTGCATTTGTCGTTTTACCTCATGTACAGACAGCCATGTAGAGGTTGACAAACACAACGTTTTTGTTTTTATTTGTTTGTCTCATATATGTTTTATATTTGCCTTTGAAAAAGATTCATGAAAAGTCGAAAGCGCTCAGGCTAATTAGATACTATTTGTTGCACTGTTCGTCGTTAGTTTATTGCATCTACTTTAATCAATCTCTGACACACGTGATCCCTTGGTGAATCCAGTGCGCTTGAAAGGGTTGTTATTTGCCATATGATTTGCATTATATATATATATATATATATATATATATATATATATATATATATATATATATATATATATATATATATATATAAATATATATATATATATATATATATATATATATATATATATATATATATATATATATATATATATACATGTGTATGAGTGTATGTGTGTGTGTGTGATTGTATGCGTGGGCGTGGGAGTGTGATTGTGTGTGTAATTTGTGGCTTTCATAAGAATACGTTTATGAATAAACATGGGAAACAAATCGGTCTCACACAATTTTAATAAATGTTTCTCAATTTCTTCAGCTTATTAGAACTAATAGTTGAAAATGCAACAATATTCAGTAAAGAATACTGGAAAAGAATAAATTGCATCCGACTGACAAAAAGCAATTTCTTTCAAGCCTTTTCTAACGCTTTGTGAAAAGTCACATTCTCATCAGACTCCAAACATAGAGCTATTCAAATTGTACTTACACCGTGTACAGAATCTGCTAATTCAGGTTTTGATGGATGATTGGATCACATATCACTGAATGATCAATATATTTATTCCCAGTTTAATATTCTTTTTTCTAAGGATGAAATTGATATAATTACAAAAAGTCCCGGGGAAATATATTTCAGCAGCAATTTGTTTTAATAAAGAATGTTCTCTAAAAACTACGTTGGTAAAAGAGAAATTCTTTTAAAATAGGGACTGGATATGTTATAATAATAAAATATCCGGAATCAAATCAAATATCCGGGATATAATTTACTTTACATAAATGTACACAAAGTAGTATATGTCGCTATGGATCATATATTTATAGTTGATTACAAATATTTCTCGGCATCCGCAACAAGTGTATATATATATATATATATATATATATATATATATATATATATATATATATATATATATATATATATATATATATATATATAGGACTCAAGTCATGCAGAAGCAGCCAGGTATAACTTAGAAACACAATGTTTTCTATATTTTACATGTTTGCTTTCTGTTTGTTTTGTGTATGCCTTTGAAAAAGACGCAAAAGACTCGAAAGTGTTCAAGATAGTTAGACACTTGTTTTGCACTATTATTGCATCTATCTCAACTAATCTCTGACACACGTGAACCCTTGCTGGATCCAGTGCGCTTGAAAAGTTTGTTATTCGCTATGTGATTTATATTCTTTCTATATATATATATATATATATATATATATATATATATATATATATATATATAAATATATATATATATATATATATATATATATATATATACATACACACACACACATTCTAGCGGTGTCACTGAGAATAAACATTATGGGACAGTAGATCATTTGCCGAAGGTCTCTTCGTCGCGTCGACTTGAAACATCGGATCTAGGAAATCCTTCATGACATCCGTGATACTAAACTGTTCAAAGGCGTCACCAAGGGGAGATAAACCACATCCGATGCGAAGTAGAGCTGTGTATGGTGGATGAGGGTACCAAGGTCTTTGTGCCGTTACCAGCTCTATGCTGGTGCATCCAAGGCTCCTAAATAAGTAGGAATAATATCGAATAACATCGAAATGTATTATTTATCTTTCATTTCCGTTATAAGAACATAACTGGATATGATGAAATTTATACATTTCCACTTTTTAAAGATGTTAAACAAATTTATCCGATAGATGTGTAAAACAATGAAGCTTGCTATGCCAGTAGACTACAGGCATCATATTAAAAGAAACAATTGTCAGTTATTTAAATATTGAGTTTGAATTAGAATTTCGTTATAATAGACACCCAATGCATCTCTCTCTCTCTCTTATATATATATATATATATATATATATATATATATATATATATATATATATATATATATATATATATATATATAAAGATTATTTGTGTCAGCTACGAACGAGAGCACATAACGCTGATTCCTTCCATCACATTTGGGTGATTGAATATGAACTGGTTCGTACAGGCTAGGATGCTGTTTACGATCGGACCTGCGTTCGAATCTTAGTAGAGTACGGTTAAAAAAAGAAATCTAAATTGTGTGATATTAATAACTGTATTAATTATACCTAGTATTATAAAGCTGTGTCCTGTAGTATACAAGGGTAGTATTTTCCGTTTTATATATATATATATATATATATATATATATATATATATATATATATATATATATATATATATATATATATATATATATATATATATTAGTTATTATAACATGAAATATCAAAATGCTAGCACGCAAAGTCAATATCAGACAATATAACAACAATTAATTATTTTGATATCATGCAGTTATGTATCAAAATCTACCATTTATTGACACTAATGCAGCAAGTAACCGTAAGATGACACAACACATATAAAATCTCTTCATTTTAGGCTGACAAATTTTAAGATTAAAGCCGAAGATCTTATCACATTTTAATGTCAGATTTTCCAAATATTAGAAAATAATGTTATCACCAAACATGTAATTTTTAGTGTGATTTACCATGCGAGACAGTCGATACCCTAAAGAGCCAATACTGGGAAAACATCTAAGATAAACATTAGGATATCAAAGTGAGGTAGGATATGCATACCATATATCCATCTTCACGTTAGATTGCTCTCCCTTCACAACTTCCGGTGATGACCAAAAGGAAGATCCCACGCTAGTTGTGCAACCTCTGCTAGCAAAAGTATGAGTCTCAAGTGTAGTAGAAAGACCAATATCACACAATTTAGTGTTCATGTCCTTGTCTAGAAGGATGTTTGAGGCTGGAGAAAGACAGATCTGGGTGTGTATAATGAAACACATGCAGTTGGTCTTAGAAGATATTTTGATTAATAGGCTCCAAATTAGGAATACAAAGATGGCGACATGTGTCGAGCATTCATTAAGTCCGTATTTCTTTCGTGTGCTGAGGTTAATTCACAAATATAGAAAAGAATAAACCCTAGATAAATTGTAATCACAAGTAGCATTAATGATTACAGAAGACGTTCCGAAAGGTCAACAATAAATATTTTGCTAAAATTATTTGTTTTGAAAAATAGAACAGATGAGATATAAACAATTACAAAAGAACAAAATCATACCAACATTCATATTTAAATACCTAAATGAAAAATTCTTTGTTTATAAATTTGAACATAAATAAGTAGATGCAAGCATGCGTAGTGGTACAAAACTACCCTGTTCATAATTGTGTATTAAAAATTACAGTATTAAAAAAACGCAACAGAAACAGCAGAGATTAAATATCACACACTCTTCTGATCAGATAAATTTAGACAAAATTATTTTTTAAAATTATATCATAGTTCTTGAGACCACATATTTTTTCTGCAAACGAAAACCTGCGCGGTTGGTTTAAGGTTAGTTTGATTAAATATGCTTGCCAGTATGTTAGAGCCAGCGTTCAGTGTTCAAAGATTTAACCATGATGTGTTTATGGTGTTCTACATTTGTCATTAAAACCATTTTTCCCGTTAAAATCATAAGTGTGTCTTGTGTGAATGAAAACAAGATATTCAAAAGCTGAAAGAACTAACTTATCAGTGTTCAAAGGATCTTGCGATAGTACGCAAAAATGTTAAGAACTGCATTTTGTAGCTGACACACTGGGCAGGACTGTGCAGAGTTCATTCATTTCGTCAATATTCAGCTACTTGTAGCCAATCTTTGCTGCATTGGAAATATAAGTATGTGCGTCTGCATGCGATTTAAATAAAATATATGTATAGTATGCATACTGCATCGTATATACAACTAGTGATGCATGCATTTTTACGCAAAAGATTTAAAGGAAACTCGGCAAGCTTCGTTTCTTTTTAAGGAAAAATAAGAATATTTATATATATATATATATATATATATATATATATATATATATATATATATATATATATATATATATATATATATATATATATATATATATATGAGAGGATTCAACCATTCTTGCGAACTAATTGTGTTGGAATTTCTTGTGTTGTTTTTTAATTTTGTTATTTCTTGTTTCTGCAACAATCAAAAAACACATTGTGTTTGTGAAGCTTTGCAGACAGATTAATATGTGCTATGAAAATATTTTGGTTTTATGTCTAATATATAAGAATGCTTTTCTTATAAAATATGTGGACTTGTAGAGTTCTTCATCGAAAACAAGTTGATAATGTAGGCCAGCATATCACGGCAAATGGACTTTTCTACTAAGGTGCTTAAATTTTCAGAAACATTCACACACATTTAATACATTTCGTATTAAAACGAGTATCGATAGTTGTATATAGAAACAATTACCTTTCAGATCACCGTGAACAATACCACGGGCATGAAGAAAGGCAAGTCCCTCAAGTACCTGTCGTACAAGGCCCATTGCATTACTATCCTCCAAAACTCCTTTGCTTTTTAAATAATTATCGACTGAACGCTGAAACAAATGAAAGAGGTCTCAACTATTTTAATAAACATATTCATTGAAATTGACATACACTTGATTGGTAAGTCTTAAGTCAAGATGATATTTAAATCAATTAGATAGCGCGTACTCGTTTATGTGATGCTGATCGCTATTTTGTATTTATTTATACAGTTTATTTGTGTTAGGTTTGTATAGGTAAATGGCCTTTATAATAAGAAAATATTTTAACGAATCATTATATTGTCATTGCTAATATAAAATTGTATTACAAGAATTGACTAGTTTATACATTTTTATGTTTATTAAAGTGTGAACCGACAAAAGGTTGTATGATTCAAAGTATAATACGCTTTGCGGATCAATAAATGTACTGGCTGTGTTTTTTATCTCTTAAATGTTTGAAAATGAGAAAAACTCTAATATTTAGCTTCCCTAATTGTACTTCCAGGACATAGTTATTCAGCCTATATGCTCATACTTATGGTGTACTTTGGCTATTGTTTTGTGATTTTTTTTTGGCTTTACTTCTTTTTGTTTTGTTTTCTTTGTGGGTAGTGGTGGTCAACATTAGGGGTGGGGACGTGTGTCTGTTTGTATGATTTTGTTCAGCTTACATTTCTTGTTTCATTGGAGGGTTGGGGATTGAGCTTGAACTTTTAGTTAGGAACATTTATCTCGCAGAAGAGTTAAATTTTCAATGCGTGCATTATGCCATAAACTTACGTTCTGTGCGTATTCGAAAAATATGGAAAATACGCAATTTTCATCTGCCCATCCGTAATACTTCGCAATCCTTTCATGCCGCAAACTTTCAAAGATTTTGATGTCTGTCTTCAGAGTACCGATGACCTGTAACAACATTTTGACAATTTTCATCTGTTAAGACAAGATCAATAATTAATTCGAAAAATGGACAATATCGATGTTGCTGCTAGTGGCAATAATAATAATAATAATAATAATAATAATAATAATAATAATAATAATAATAATAATAATAATAATAAGAAGAAGAAGAAGAAGAAGAAGAAGAAGAAGAAGAAGAAGAAGAAGAAGAAGAAGAAGAAGAAGAAGAAGAAGAACACGAAGTAGAAGAAGAATGAGTGTACGTGTTTGCGCATGTGTATGCGTGTGCGTGTGTTTTTGAATTTTAGCCTAGCTTTAACTATGTTTCAACAATATTGCTACCTGTCTGAAGTATGACAATTTATAGTGATGTCCAGCACTGTGGCATTATGCCGCATACATGTACCACCATGTCCTACCCAGTCACACTATCCTGACACCAGGCCGACCAGTCCTAACACTAACCTCTTAATGCTGAGCACCAAGTAATGCAGCTACACGCATCATAAGGCTGTGGAATGACTCGGCCGGGGTTCGAACCCGTGACCTCCAGCAGCTGAGGCAGATTAAAGAAGAAGAAGAAGAAGAAGATGATGATGATGATGATGATGATGATGATGATGATGATGATGATTGATGATGATGATGATAAAGATGATGATGATAATGACGACAATCATGAGCAAGATGATGGCAATGAACACGAAGAAGAATTATAGTAACAAGAATATTGATAATGAGCAATAAAAGAATGCATTATTTAAAATTACGGTACATGCGATTGTAATGTCAACGAAAATTATATTTATTACATTCTTAATGAAGAAAAGGGTTAATTGTTTCGAACGGGAATATGGTTAATGTAATCAGATTGTTCATTCTTTGTAAAGATTTAAGTATGCTAAGTAATACTTTTAAACAGGTTGTTCAGAACACAAATACATGAATAGTACGTAAATGTTATCATTTTTATAATTGAAGTTACATAAACTGTTCATAATCGACTCATCTTGAACCATTTATGATAAAAATCGCAATATAAAGAAACGATTCAATGTCCGTTAAAAGTACCTCATCTTATATTTCTTAGAATAATCCTATCAAATATCCAAGAGCTATGACATATATACAGAGTACACTTTTAAATAAGTCATTTTATTATGTAATATGTTTTTTCCTTGTCTGTCAATATTAGTTTATATTCATGTTAAATTAGTTTCATTAATTCTTTTAAAATTATTTGCTTAATTTATTTGCTTAATTTCTGGTGTAGTGTTATATTAAAATGCACTACCTTTGCAACTTGTTTGCTCCTACAGAACGCGATTTGCTTGACGGCAAACTGTTCTTCTTGCGTCCCGGCATCAAGAACTTTATAAACAATGCCAAATCCCCCTGAACCGATTAACTCACCAATCTTCCAGTTCTTGGGAATTTGGATAGACTGGTGTTCTACACGAATGCAAGTAAAAATATTGGTAAGGAGATGGCATCAGTAGAAAGCAAATGTTCATGGTTTTATGAAATGGTCAACTGAATTGTGCAAAAATTCAAATAGTTAATATGTCATTAATCATATACATGATACAGACATGACACTGACAGAAGAGCAAAATGATACTGACAGATTGTAAAAATATTGGTTTACTCGCTTCTTATAAACATATATATATATATATATATATATATATATATATATATATATATATATATATATATATATATATATATATATATATATATATATATAATGTTTGCTCCATTTTATGACTCATTTAGAAGCATCGGCTGTCTAATTATACTAATAAAATATTCCAATGATGTATTACAACAAGGGTATTCGTAAAAGTAGCATATGTAACAGTTTTGCAGTTTTATGATAATATTTAATAATAATAAAAATAATAATAACAATAATGATAATAATAATAATAATAAAAATAATTGTATTATTATTATTATTATTATTATTATTATTATTATTATTATTATTATTATTATTATTATTATTATTATTAATATTATTAGATATAAAATAAGCTTCAACGCTATGAAAAAGACAATCTTTTTAATTCATTTGTATATTTGTATTTCTAATGTGACTAAAACATAGTACCTCCGATCGCTTCGTGATCTTCAGCAGCGTTTGATTTTGAACTTGAAAGTCGTAGCTGAAAATGAAAAGCAATAATTATTCGTGTTTTGTGATGACTGGTGAACTATATGTAGCTTGAATAAGTACAGGATACTGGTTTGTACTAACCAGATGAATTAATATAGAGTCATTGATAGACTTTCTCTTTCTCTTTCTTCCGTTTCTAAAGAAAGTTCCAAAGTTAAGTTAAATAATGCTAATCCATGTTTCAAACTTGTCAACAGAAAGTCAGAACCCCAAATACTGTTCATATGTAAACCCACAGAAATAGCGAATGACACCGTTTCAAAATATAAATGTAACTGAATTGAAAATGTAATGGAATTGAAAATAATGATATTTGTGATTTGTCACACATATCTTACTGATTGCCTCACTGAATTCTTCACTTGCTTTAACTTCGACTGAATCGTCACTTTCTTTTTTTCTCCTGTCTTATCCGACTCTTCATCCTCCTTTTTCTTACGTTCTTCCTCTTCCTTTCTTTTACATTCTTCCTCCTTTATTTTACGTTCTTCCTCCTCCTTTCTTTTACTTTCTTCCTCCTCCCTTTTTTTACGTTCTTCCTCCTCCTTTCTGTTACGCTCTTCTTCTCTTCTTTTCTCCTCCTCTTTCTTTTTATGCACTTCATAAAGCACACCCTCCAGCCACGAAACTAGACTTTCTTTCATGAAAACCTTTGTAAGTTACAAAAAAAGTAAAAAAGAAATAAACGCATATAAAGAATATTTCGACTATTGTACAGTCACAAGGATATTCATTCAAAAGAATATGTGGGAAAATCTTATATATATATATATATATATATATATATATATATATATATATATATATATATATATATATATATATATATATATATATATATATATAATTTTGATGTAACATTATTTTGAAACTAATAAAGTACTTAGTGCCTCTTATTTCTGCAGGGTTATGTTTTCCTGGTCTACCACCTCATCTTGAAATTATTTGAAAAAAATCTTTGTGAATATGAGAAACTATGCTTATAAATAGTCCATATAAAAAAGGAGACGCAACCCTAACTAACGTTGGTGTCCTGGTGTATTTTATTATAGTATTTTTCTACGAAAGACACACACACATAAATGTTTTGACTTTTTTGTGCATACTCTTATGTCAGCTTGTACAATGTTTTATTGAGTTAAAAACATTTATATTTTTCTGCACTGCAACTGACTTCATAACATTTATATTTAGTAAACGATTCAGTGACTTTTTAATTTTTATATTTGTTCACTTCAGAGTGATTTTTAAATATTTATATTTGTGTTGACAGTCTAGAATCTTTATAACAATTTTTTGTTGTACACATTTGAATGACGTTATAAAATGCATAACATTGTTGGTCCTTTTTGTTGATAATTACATTTTTAAAACCATGACATGATAAAAGCTATGACAAAATAAAGACAAAAATTAGGCAAGTCGTTGTGGTAATTGTTGTAATTTACTACAGTTATACCAATGTTTAACTCCATTAATAAGTGCATGTTAATGTAAAATCCATTGATAATTCCACATAAAGTGCCTTTATAATGTAAGTAAGCAGCGGCAAATTCATAGCAACTTTCTCTTATGACTAAATCTCTGTACTATATTCATGAATTGTTGACTTGTCGGAATGTTTACCTTTGTTTTCCCTAGTCTGAAGTCCTTCTGTAGTTCCGATGGTATGACTTCAGTTTTCAGTAAATTTGTCGCCGCTTCTCTGTAACGGTTTTCCTGAACCTGGATGGTATCAGGCGAGACATCACTGTACCTGAAATCAGTAACACGATTGAACTCATCAGGCCAGATATCACTGTACCTGAAATCAGTAATACGATTGAATGCATCAGGCCAGTCATCACTGTACCTGAAATCATTAACACGATTGGACTCTTCAGGCCAGATATCAATGTACCTGAAATCAAAAAACACGATTAAATGCATCAGGTCAGGCATCACTGTACCTGAAATCAGTAACATTATTGAACGTATCAGGGCAGACATCACTGTACCTGAAATCAGTAACACGATCGAACGCATCAGGTCAGGCATCAATGTACCTGAAATCGGTAATACGATTGAACGCATCAGGTCAGGCATCACTATACCTAAAATAATAATAATAATATTCAAGTTACAAACATGTAATTAAATTACTTGTGTGTAAGTTCTAAAATTCATTATTTTATTTTTGTTTTATTATTTTTATTGCAATGATAATTTTCATGGGATTATATATTTTTCAGTAAATTAAGTTTAGTTAGAATCTGAAAGCTATTACATTAGCACTATTTTTTCTCACTTTGGTACATGCAATTTGTTAATATCGAGTGATAAGAATCGGCTATTTCCAAGGTCATTTCGGCCCGCATGCTAGATGAACTGTAAATAGTCTTTCTTATATATATATATATATATATATATATATATATATATATATATATATATATATATATATATATATATATATATATATATATATATATATATATATATATATTCCCAGTGCAAGAATTTGGTTCTTAGATAGGGTTTTTCTAGCGATGTGACAAATTTCATTTTTTTCATTTGTATTGTTTAAGTGTTAAGAGACACACCACCTGTCAAGCGAGAATGGGATGATGTTTAGGTTGGGCCTAATACCTATTCTGAGAGACTTTCAGCTAGTCGTATTGTTAACACCTTTTAGGTACAAGGTGTTTTATGTTGTTGTTGTTGTTCTGGGGCTTAAAGTCATTTTTCAGCACACGATAGGTTATACATGGCGGCCAGTATTAATGGTGGAAGAAAAAACCGGGAAATCCACTGAAAGAACCACTGACCCACGAGAAGCTACTGGCAATCTTTCTCACATATCCACATTCTTAGACTCGAACCTACGCAGACAGAGATGAGATGGCAGTGTTCCATAACGGAGAGCGCGTTAGACCACTCGGCCACTCAGGGCCTCGTTTTATTTTGTTGACACCGGCTTGTTCTGGAGTTTTTCTATTGTTTGAAATGTAATAATTTATTTTCTAGAAAACTAGACATATGTTCATTTTATAAAAGGTTCTGGGACAAAACAAAATGTGATTCAATCGAGGATCTGTTACCAACAGTACAAATATCTGGCGTCATCGTCTCCAGATTATAATCTCATCGAGATTCGAACCCGGATTCTGTTAAATTTGTTTAGTGATAGGACTTTTTTCAATCTTCGGATTACATTTTGGATTATATTCACAAACTGTAAGTCCTATTTCAAAATTTTTACATAGTTTTCCAAGGAAATAAATTATTTTGTTAAAATATGCAAAGTTTGTTAGCTTCACTCTTTTCTCTTGTTATTTTTGTACGAGCCTAAACATAATAATCGAGTGCTAGGCAGTTTATAACGGTTTTTTGGAACCTTTTAAGTATCAGGCCAGGCATAACTGTACCTAAAATCAGTAAAAAGATTAAATATATCAGGCCAGGCATAACTGTACCTAAAATCAGTAACACCTTTGAATGTATCAGGCCAGGGATAACTGTATCTAAAATCAGTAACACGTTTGAATGTATCAGGCCAGGCATAACTATACCTAAAATCAGTAACACGATTGAATGTATCAGGCCAGGCATAATTGTACCTAAAATCAGTAACACGATTGAATTTATCAGGTCAGCCATCACTGTACCTAAAACAATAACTACATCGAATTATGTGCAGTTTATTTACAACAAATATGTAAAGTGTTTATTGATTTTTTTTGGTATTGAATATTAATCCACATTAATAAACATGCTATTTAAACTAAGCTTACACTAACTCGCTTATATTTTGTGAAACGTATAATCCACTACATGCGCCTGTTTAGTATAGGGTCCCTCGAAAGGTGAGAATTATCGATATCCACAGTTGATTAGTGTTCAAATGATTAAACTGTCTTCCTGAATATTTTGACTGCTATTGCTAAGAGAATAGTACATAGAAACCATACTGTTTTATATATTCTGCTAAGTGAACAATGCATACAAACATACTGTTTTTTAATCTACTGCTTAGAGAAAAATAGTTTTATATCTACTGGTAAGAGAACAATACTCATAAATACAATACTGTTTTCAATATATTGCTAAGAAAGCAATACATAAATAGCATACTGTTTTATATCTACTCTTAAGAGAACAATATATGGAAACCATAACTATTTTCTATGAACAGCTCTGATAACAAACACAGGAACCATACTGTTTTATATGTACAGTGTTAAGAGAACAAAACACAGAAATCATTCTCTTTTCTCTCTAATGCTAATAGAATAATGCATAAAACCATTCTCTTTTCTATCTAATGCTAACAGAATAATGCATAAAACCATTCTCTTTTCTAACTAATGCTAACAGAATAATGCATACAACCAAACTATTTTCTATCTCGTGCTAAGAGAAGAAAACACACAAACCGTAATTGATTATATCTTAAAAGAACAAAATACATAAATTATATTAGTTAATAAATAATGCTAAAAGAACTCACATAAACCATATTGTTTTATATTTACTGTTAAGAGAACAATACGTAGAAACCATACCCTTTTCTATCTACTGCTAAAAGAACAAAATACAGAAACTCTACTGTTTTATATCTAATTCTAAGAGAACAAAACACATAAACTAGACTGCTTTCTGTCTACTGTTAAGAGTTCAATGCATAGACACCATACTGATTTCATTCTACTGCTTAGAGACCAATACATTGAAACCATATTGAGTTATAGGAAGCAAAATATAGGTTCCATACTGTTGCCCTAATTAGCAGTCCTGCTTTAAACATTAAAGTGCTCATAACGTATTTAATTTTTTGGTCTACTTTAAGTTCCCCAAAAATATAAAATAAATTTAATAGACATGAGCTTGGTGTCGCTTTATAGCAAGGTCATGTGCTTTGCTACGGTCCAATTTATATTTAAGCTATAAACGAATGGAAAACAAAAACAACAACCATGCAATGTTGTATTCACTACTTTTCAAAATAAAATTAACCATGATATTTGTATCCCTATAACCTCGTGCTATGCAGTTGTCTCATTCAGTTCTTTATTCTGTTGTTTATGTTGCCAACACATAGTATTTAAAATTAAATTCGGATAATCTGATTTCTCAGTTTTATTTAGGATTATATTCTTCATCGGACATCATGTCCTATATTTAGAAAGTACTTGCCCAAACAACAAAAGGTAGGGAAATAGTATTTCCGAAACTGGACCATATATAAAGGGTTACCTTAACACAAATTCTGCATGTGTCCGTCTGTACGTGAATCCCATCTTGCGTATTTTGGCCATTTGTGAGATGCCGTTGTACTTGAGTTGTTCTGTTACTATATCGTCCGTAAAGTCGCTTTGTTTCAAATCTTCATTTGGCTTGAGACACCTGGAGAGTGCAATTGAAACAAGATAAAATAAATAAGAGGTACTTGATTAGCTGTGCTGAAACGATCTATTTTGGAACAGTACTACACCAATTAGACAACATGTTAAATTTGTACATTTATACATTTTATCATTTTATTTCATGTCAACCAAATTCGATGAAGAGTTCATTATATCAATAATAATAATAATAATAATAATAATAATAATAATAATAATAATAATAATAATAATAATAATAATAATAATAAAATATTGTAATATTCTATAGTATTATAGTAAATGGACGAATGTATAAAGCTGACCAGACATTCTAGTTTTATAGGATGAATACGAAAGTAAGTGTGTGTGTGTGTGTGTGTGTGTGTGTGTGTGTGTATGTGTGTGTGTGTGGTGTGATAGACCTATAATAACTTCCCTCTGGAAAATAGTTGCATAGTTATGCTTTCTATGTTAAGCTTGCAAAGTATCCTTTTAGGTCAGTTAACTCCACCTTTTTCGGCACTACTTTATTGGTTAGTCGGAATTGCACACTAAGAGAGGCAACACATGAAATCCATAAGATGTCGCTAGGGCAAAGTGCTGATATAGCTTTTTGATCCGCCAAAGTGTAGATAGGGTTATCGGAACCTTCGCTAGTGAGGAAGCAAGTAATATTGATTTTTGTTTATAATGTTTCTTTATTCACTCTGACGTTTATAAAGTTGATTTTATTTTTAAAATTATATTTTATTTTCCTTGTTGTCCTAGAAGTAGCTCTTGTGTACATCATGCAATCTGTATCGTTTGCACTTCACCTAAAATCACTTTCTTGGATTCACACATTTCGTTGGTAAAGCTAATAAGATAGCCATTTTCATAAAGAGCGGTGAATTTTAATATTTTAAATATTTCACAAATTTAAAGTTTAGATGTTACAAAAATGTACATCTTGTCAGAAAACCGAATATGTTTATACATACTATTCATGTATTTTTACTATGAGATTTTGTTTTTTACCCTCTTCATATATATTGATCACGGAAGGATGGTAATACAGATATATATTAGTTTTGGTAAAAATTCTACACATTTACTTGTTTTATTTGGAGCGATTTACTTTTAATTTCATGCTACATACAAATCTTTTCACTACAGGAGTGCAGTGTATTGTCAAAGAAAAATCCTTACGTCATTAATTTGTTTTACACTAATTGCTTGAGGTTTTTATTTTTAACGTAGCTTTAACAATTTTTCAGTCATATCGATGTCTGCGGTGTGGCATCTTATAGTGATGTCTAGCTCTGGGGCATCTTGTCCCAGACATGTAGCATGATGTCCCACCCAGTAACATTATCCTGACACCAGGCAGACCAGTCCTAAAACTGACCGCTTAATGCTGAGCGACAAGTGAGGCAGTTGTTAGTACTATGTTTATAAGCCTGGTATGACTTGTCCGGGGTTCGAAACCGCGATGTCCCGATTCCAAAGCGGACGCTCTAACCACAAGGCCATCGGAGCGGTTGCACAAAATGCGTAACTTTATAGCTGTAAACGAATTACCCTTTTAAATATATTTTCATGCATTCACTGAACATCGTTATCTCGTTTTGTCACACCTTTAATATTTCAAACGATATGTATCCAGGTGAATACAATTCATTTATAAAATCATGTTTCTTTTATCTCTTGCTTTAATATGTAGATGCTTTGTTCAATATTTGTGTTCAATAACAATTTGTTCTTTATTTAGAGTATCTTATATTTTTTGTTTGTGTCTGGTTTAGTTCTGCACTCAGATTTGTCACTAATATATGTTTTATCAAGACTGGTTTTAAATCTGATATTTGCCTAATTCATGTTAATATTAATTTGCTAAATAACGCTTTAAAGATTTTTGTTTTATTTCTAAAGATATAATAATGACATTTTATGCCTAGCATAATAACAAGAAAATTAATTAACACTATGAATACAAAGAGACAAATATTCATCTACTACCTACTTGACATGTAAAAAACCTTTAAGAATTTTAACAAATTGAAGGTAACGTTTAGTAAGAGATAGTGTATCAAGTACTTTAAAAAAGCGAAAACCTGTTATGAATGTATACGCGTCTTTCATTTGTACTGCACTGATATTACACATCAGTTACACACTGCATGTTTTGAACTAATAAACGTCTTTAACTTTTATTGATATACAGCATTCATCCGTTAGAAATTACAAAATAATTCTGAAAGTCAGCATAGTATTAGAACTAAAATAAGCTGATTAATCAAAACAGGTTGAATCATAAAGGTCAATATTGAGATAGAAAGAGACATGCAATTAGACAGACCACATACCGTACAAAGAAATGCTCTGCTCTGCTAATCCTATCCAAAAGCTGCAGTAGAGAGGACTAAAAAAGTATCAAAAAATAGAGTCGTATAAGTATGAGGAAGTTATTGAAAGAATACTAAAATTTTCAGTTATTTGAATGTGGTATTATTGAATCCTTCGATCGATTCTAAACGAGCTTTATATTAAATTTCAATTGTAGCGTAACTTTAAATTATATTTAACTTAATACATATTTCTCAGTACAAGTATATGTCTTTTTTAAGTGTCATCGCCGTGTCCAACAAATTATTTAAAAGTATTGGCATATAATTTGATACAACAACAATAATAACAACAACATCAACAACAACAATAATAATGATAATAATAATAATAATAATAATAATAATAATAATAATAATAATAATAATAATAATAATAATAATAATAATAATAATAATAATAATAATAATAATAATGATAATAATAATAATAATAATAATAATAATAATAATAATAATAATAATAATAATAATAATAATAATAATAATAATAATAATAATAATAATAATAATAATAATTATAATAATGAAAGCTATGAATTCCGACAAATACATTAACGTTATTATTATTATTTCACAATGTTGAGGCTTGTTTTACTCACACAAGTAATGACATTGAATCCTTGAGCATCGATCATTCAGTCCAACATTATATCAATGATGTAATACAATATTAAACCGGTCCCTACCGTTCTGCTACGTCGTTGTTCAACAGACGAAATGCAAATAATAATCAAAAGTATTAAATTCAAGTTATTTTATTCACCCTGAAGTGGGACACAATCGTCTTGTGCTGTTTGTTTGTTGTTATCTGCTGAAGACCAGTAACTCCTGTCGTAGCCTGCTCCTTCCTGTGTGGTTAAAAATAAAATTGTACATATTATCCTAACACAATATATGGTAACGTCAACAGTTTTATGGATTGATTAAGGTGTATATAGATTTCGCATGATTTCATACTACGTATTTACATTATTGTTACTTTATACGTATTTCCTAACTATGAAAAAATTTAATAATGAATGAGCTAACCACGTAAAATAGCGTTCGTTTCGATCAAGTATTCCATCCGTCAATATAAAGGCAATAAACGCAGTCCACACAAAATCTTAACATTCTACTTCGCTGGGTAAAATAGAAGTAAAATATATTAATTCTCACTACCACATTAATACAGGTCAAAGCTGTTTATATGTAGTAAGACAGGAGCCAATGATTACCTTTTAAAAAAGGCAGCCAAACTTTTTCGCAGGTCGGCTAATTGCTGTTCTCTTTTGGAGGCACCGGCTGGCAGTGTAGGCACTCCCATTTCCCGACGAGATTTGCCATAGTTGTGGACAGTTCTGAACAGAAAGATAAATAATTGTTTGTAAAAATGAGATTTTATTCTTTATGTATTTTTATCCTAATATGCATATGCAATCTAAATAATGGCTCCTCATGACAGAATGTAGTAAACATTATCGACAAGATAGGGACAGCAAAGTATAATCAAAATATCAAAAATACGTATTCAACTAAAACCTACTTATGCTGAAAATTAGACCAGAAATGACTTCACATGGTAAATTAATTAAAAAACAAACATAATTTAATTAACTTTATAACGTTCAAACTGATCGATAAGACAAATTTTTGTTTAATTAACACAACTCTGAACCTGTGAAATATTTTTTGACATCATTCATATATTTTCAAATTATATTTAGCGACCAAATTGCCATCGCCATTGCATAAATATACCTTTCAGAAATGCATTTCTGAGGGAGTTTTAATTTCTCAATTTTGGTTTTTAAATAGGTGTTTCTGGTGCACCTTCTTGTTTCTTTTCCCTACTGTTTTGATACTATGTGGTCATTGTGTTCCATATTAATATTTATGCTAATGGTTTTGTCTTCATAGAAAGCACCATGACACTATGTTTCGAAATGACGTTACAGTCATTCATATGCTGTTCAACGTTAACAATGATTAATCTGAACAGTTCGTTGCGTATTTTATTTTTGTAAAGATTTCTAGCTGTTTCCCATCCATTAGAATATACAATGTTCTCATACAAACTAGGTAATATTTATTTAAGTGTATTCCATACTTCACAACCAGTGTGATCACATTTGCCATTTTGTTTCGAAAATGCGCAGTTTTATATTTTCTTTTAGTCTAATATTTTTGGCGGATTTCTAGGGAACTGTGGTCATACAACGGCAAATGTATATTTTTCTATTTGCGAATGGTCTTAACCATCTAATATTTTAGCTCAATATCGTTCAAAATGTAAATCTTGTGACAGAGGATGTCATTCTTGATTCAGAACAGACGTGACTTTAAAAAGATCGAATTTATCAAATTTATTTCTTACCCTTTGGTTGATATTCAAATACGTTTTTATTTTCCAATGAAATTTACTGATTAAAAAGTAGTTTCTTCGGCTGAACTTCACTGATTGTTTCATCCCGGACATGAATTAATTCCACTTTCACCAAAGATTTTTAACCCAACAACGACTGAGTTTGTACCGTACCTATCTGCAGGGACGACTAAAGCGGAAATGGGCCAACTAGGGATATAACGTAGACTCTAGACCGTAATGGAGCTCTGGCCGAACAACACATTTTTAATTTTTTAAAAAGAAAAATTTTGACTGAACAAGAACTGGGATAGGTCCAGATGTTTCCTACCCAAGCGCCCGTGATGGCTGTCTAGGGGCCTGCTTATCTGAACTTGAGTCATAAAAAAACAAAACACCCCCACCTCCAAACAAACAAACAAAAAAGTTTCCAAACAAATTCGCCCAGAACCAATGGAGCCCCATTCTACGGCACACGAAAATAGAGCAGGCAGTTTTACTTAAACTATACTGTTTCTGAATTTAATGTAGCGTCGTATATATATATATATATATATATATATATATATATATATATATATATATATATATATATATATATATATATATATATATATATATACATATATATATATATATATATATATATATATATATATATATATATATATATATATATATATATATATATATACGACATGTATGCATGCATGCATGTATATATGTATGTATGAATGTATGTATGAATGTATGTATGAATGTATGTATGTATGTATGTATGTATGTATGTATGTATGTATGTATGTATGTATGTATGTATGTATGTATGTATGTATGTATGTATGTATGTATGTATGTATGTATGTATGTATGTATGTATGTATGTATGTATGTATGTATGTATGTATGTATGTGTGTGAGAGTTTGTGTGTATATATGGATGGTGGATAACGATGTATGTTTTTATGTATGCTCTCACGCATTTGTGTAAACAAGCAAGCAAGAATGTAGGATACGTATGCTAAACTTGTCCAATTGATAGCCCGTCCCGTGTATATATATATATATATATATATATATATATATATATATATATATATATATATATATATATATATATATATATATATATATATACGTATTTTTGGGACAGGGTTCTCTATTTGCCCAGCTGGGCAAGCCCATTGTTTAATGATCTTGCATCCGCGGCTGAATATGTTGGACTTACGAAGATATAGTCCCTGTTGGACCACGCTTGACGGTGAAAAGGTCGCTGATAAAATCATCCTGGCTGGATTTCATACACTCCTTCAGCTCGGGATTCAGTAGGTCCCGATTTTTCTCCAGAAAGCAAGAAGCATCATATGTGACCTTGAAACACAAATTCATTATTAACTTATTATAAAGTTGGTTGCATAACATTAACCAAGAACGATGGATGTAACATAAAAACATCAATAATTATTCAAGAAATTTCTGGAAAGAAAAGATTTTTTTTAGCAAGTTTCAATATGTTAAAAACTATCGTTTTAGTTTTCAGCTTGTGTTGGATTTGTCTCAAACACATTTAATCAATACATGTATGAAACTGAATTTCGTTGCATAAATTCAATTTTCATTATATTGTTATGACACAATCACAGCTACCTAAATTGCAACTCATTAATTAATTATTTGGCATAAAAAAAAGCTTTGCAAGGCTCCTTGAAATGCCTTACTATATATTTTATTTACCATTTTAGCAGCAAATATGTCTTTTGGCACGACTTTCATCGCTACCAAAATATACCTTCTTTAAACATATTTGTTTTTTTTTCATATTACGTTTGTTTGGACGCATAAGAATTTGATGGTCCTACCTTTCCCGCAAAGTGTCGGACGGTGAACTCCGGACGATTGGTCACTGGAGGGATGTAGATACCCGAGTCCTTGTATAATTCTGTTAACAGGCGCACAAACGCAATATCAGAGCCATGCTGAAGAGTGGACTGTTCGTCTAGGATGGCCAGAACACTGTTTCGGGGCTAAAGGCGGAACAAGAAAATAAAGAATGTCAAAACTATTTAGGTAATATAGGTTGTTGTTGTTGTTGTTGTTGTTGTTGTTGTTGTTGTTGTTGTTGTAGGGTTTAAATCCATTTTTCAACACAAGATCGGCTAAATATGGCGGCCAGTATTAATGGTGGAGGAAAAACCCTGGAAAACCCAGATAGAAGAACTACCGACCCACGAGAAACTACTGGCAGGCTTTTTCACTTACCCACGTTAGCCGAGTTTGGACTCGAACTCAGGCAGAGAGAGGTAAGATGGCAGTGATCCTTAACGGTCAGCGCTTTAGACAACTCGGCGACTCTGGGCCCCTAGGTAATATAGGTAATTTATAGATGTATTTGATGTAACAGTTTTGCCACAAAATTTAAATTTCAGTGATCGAAAGAAAATGTTTTGAAAACAACAATCAGATTCCTGACATTGTCCTTGGTGCATGATAGATATACTCTCCTTTGACCATGTTGCATGGTAGTTATACTGACCATTGTGCATACTGCATGGTACATGGTCAAGCAACTCTCATGACAGTTTTGAATCATATTTATATGTTTAATTCTGGGCGAATTAAATAAAATTATATATGCGTGGATAAATAAAACAATCTTATAAGGGATTTGTATTAGATAATACATGATTCTATGCGTATTAGACCTGGCTCAATATATATATATATATATATATATATATATATATATATATATATATATATATATATATATATATATATATATATCACATATGGTTAAAAAAATTCTAATGAATAACAGGAACCCGTAGGGATTCAAAGCCTTTCTGGAATGCTCTGGTAAATTTTGAAATTTGCAAACCATTAAAATCCTGATCAGAATTTACACGAAATCCATCACCCGATATTTTCTTCATTTAATTAATAAATAACTCTGTAAGGAAATAACGAAAGAACGTCAATTATTTTGAAACGCATTGCTTTCCATGTCGATGCTATCACTGACCAATAGTCTTTCTCTCTCTCTCTCTCTCTCTCTCTCTCTCTCTCTCTCTCTCTCTCTCTCTCTCTCTCTCTCTCTCTCTCTCTCTCTCTCTCTCTCTCTCTCTCTCTCTCTGTCTGATTCTCAAATGCACAGTCAATATCACAAACCTTCGTCAGAAAGGAAATGAGAACGTCATTGTTTTCAAACGCTACATCCACTATATCTATTCCTTCGTCTGTGTACGCCTGAAGCTCGAACTGGAAAAGCCGCTCGTTCATGAAGTTCTGGAGCCTCTCGTTGACGATGTTAATACACAGCTGCTCTAAGCTGTTGACTGGAAGCTTTTCGAAACCAGCGATATCTAGTATGCTAGTGCTCAAGGCCTGTCCAAACCTTCGATAAAATAGCATTATTATATACTCATTTTTTTCTTCTTAACTTTACATTGCCTGAATCGTTCAGTATATTGCTATACTGTACACCTTAATAGTACACAACGCGTCCATCATAGTATTTTAGAAACTATTTCGTAAACAAACATGTACACATATGTTGTAAAAACTTTATGTTTTAGTTTATTAGATTTGCTTGTGAGTGAAATAAAAAAGCTGTTTGGTATATTTGAAAGAAGAGATGACAGTGAACAATGTGGACGTGTTTACTGAGTCACAATTAAAACTTCAAAGGTGCACACGATTGAACACGATATTAGCAACGTCCGGAACAGACTTGAGAGACACAGTAACGAACATATCATTCTAATAATTAAAACTGTTATTTTGGAGATATATTCTGAACTATTCGTAAATTGAATGACTCAGACTATGCACAGTGTTCTGTGTGGTCTATGCAAATAGAATAGAAAACATATTGAGACCAATGGTTTTTATATATCTATCAGAGATATGCCGATCTTATTAGTCAAAATAATACATTCAAAGCAAAATGCAACTGAAAGTTTTGGTTGAAAACTAATGTCTTCAGAGATAATAAGCCAATACGACGAATAATTAATTTCACCACTGAATTAATTTCACCATACGGTCACACACCAACTGCTGTTAACATTTTGGTACAATGTTTCGGATTTAGGCTAGTAATTGAAGCCATACAGGTCCTTACATAACTGTTGTCCCAACCAAGAGCATGCACGTAACTAAGAATGAACATGCCATCTTTATCTGGCATTAAGAATGGCAAAGATAAACTTACATTTTTGCATCTTGAATTTCATCGATATGTAATGTATTTGTTAGATTTGCTAATCCGAAGTAAGTGATCAATGTCCTGGATTCTAAAACGTGTTTAATCACAGCGAACATGTGCTGTACATTTTTTTAAATTTCAACTGGAACAGCATTATTCCTATTGCAGTCAAAATGAAATTAACATCATATTCCGTAGCGCCTTTTTAATACTATAAATTGAAGATTTCCTATTTGTCTTCATTATGATTCCAATCATTCAATGACAGAAAGAAACACACATACAGCTGAGTCAAGACATGTCCCTCCCTGTTCAAATTACGTGTACTCCTTGTGGAGTAGACACAGTTAATAAATCCAGTTCATAACAAGCAGAATTGAATAGAATCGACAGAAAAATCCTAAAATCTTCTCCACTACAGAACAACTGGAAACGTCGTGGCAACACGCATTCACTCACAATATGACTCTAGATTTAATTTTTTTTAGGTCAATGGCAGTTTTTTTGGGACATTATGGTGAGCGCGACAAAGTTCAAAGGTTCTTGGGCGAAGCTATATGCGCAATTATATTGTTATTGTGTTTGATGAATCTACGTTTTGTGCATTTATTTGGGAATAAAGTATAAAGTAAATTACTTATATTCTTTAGCGTATTTTTGTAATTAATAAGTAGGTTAAATAAGAAAATTGGTATATAATAAAGAGATTTCTGCATTTGCAGTACTTCTAAAGGTAGCGCAGAATTAATCAGAAAAATAACAATCACGTCTTTCGCATGTTCCTATACAAATACAGTAGATTGTAATTGTTGATGTCATCACCGATATTGTTTTAGTTATGTTGTGTATATTTAAATTATGTGCGATGGTTTTCAGGATCATAGATTCTTTGCTTATATAGTTAGTAGCATTTAATACTAAGTTTCTTTATGATCGAGGGTTTAAAACTTAGGATGAGATCATTCTTGTAAAGATTTTCAATAGTTTCAAAGATAGCACAATATAATTCAATTCACGTAGACATGATTATGTAATTCGAGTTCACGCCATTACTTGTTTTCAAAGAACCGGGTTGTCACAAATCATGATCAGATAAAGTATACGAGTTTGATTGTTCAAGAACGAATTAAAGCCTCACCCTGTTTCTGAACTTACGTGTTCGTTATATAAGTTAACTTGAACATTATTTATTCCTAACATAATCAGAGCAGTAATTTAGATGTGATCGTTTGAGGGGATTTATTTCTATTATTTCTTCATTGGAATTACAAACTGCTCAGACCCTTGGATTCATTAGCTACTTTGGAATTACTTTGAATTCATTTACATTCATTTTGTATTATATCATTGTGATACATCAGCTAATGGAACATTAGCATAATAGCTTGAGCTTCATTCGGAATACCACTGGAACTCGTTTGCATTACTCGATACATTTACACTTTTGAGTGAGCATTTATGACTATTTATTATTTTAATCACCATACCGTAAATTATTTAAAATATCCACTTGAATGTTTTGGTTTTTTTTTAAATTTCATGAAGCATACTGGGTTCGCACTTTTCTGTATTTTACGTTAAGACGAAAGAAAATTAAAATATATCATATTTATCATCATCATCATTGTTATTTATATTATTACAGTAAGAAGTCGTAGTGGTGGTGTTGTTGTTTATGTTGCTGTTGTGATCGTGTTGTTCCGATTGTATCTCTACCAGAATTAATTTAAATATATAAATATGATGTAAGTAATTTATAGGCGAAAGACTAAATAAATTAGGAAAATTATGCATATGAAACATGCATTCAGATTTGGTCTGAGAATTGTTGTCGAATCAGAAAACATTGATTTATAATTTTCATCCAATTTTTGACAAATATAATAACTTGAAAGCCTACCCTCTTCTGTTGGGATGGAGGTCTAAATTGATCTGACGGACCAACCACTGGAAAGTTCTCTCATACAACATCTTCGCCAGAGCGTCACGACCTTCGGCAGCCTGCTGCGGACCCTTGTTACGTCGTACCTCATCTCCTTGAATAAAATGTTGTTTTCTTATTTAGTAGGGGTACCATTCAAATGCTTTTTTACAACAGTTCTGTGTTTTCATATGGTTTTGTATGCGAGTACGTGTTTGTCGTACGTCTTGATAATGTTAAAACGGACAACATTATATCAAAATTTTGTATTATTAAATCAACTCGTGCAATAATCCTTTAATTCACTAAAATATAAAACGACAAAAGTCAATCTTGGATGGACATATTGAACATATCGTGTAATCAGAGAACATAATATAAATTACCACCAGCTTTGAAGTTAAAATTTGCGTGTCCATGTTCATTCCTAAGTATCACCTCACTTATGTATTTCTAAATGATAAACGTTTATATTATGTTTTGAGTTTTAAAGTCATTTTAGCTATCCCTGTGCCTATCGCGTTTGCTTTTGGACACACGCACGCAAGCACACAAGCACCTATAACCATCCTGTACATACATACATACATACATACATACATACATACATACATACATACATACATACATACATACATACATACATACATACATACATACATACATACATACATACAGACAGACAGACAGACAGACAGACAGACAGACAGACAGACAGACAGACAGACAGACAGACAGACATACATACATACATACATACATACATACATACATACATACATACATACATACATACATACATACATACATACATACATACATACATACATACATGACTTCATGAAGATTCCTCAGTTTTACAATAATAACTATAACCGTCATCATCACTGGTTGAGTATATACTGTTTGCAATGAATGGATGCCAACGATCACAATATGCGGATATTACTAATCAACATCCCTATTAGCATGATGTGTTTCGGATTAAGTCATTACCTCGAATAGCCATTTTGCTCGAAACAAGCGCCTCGATCAAATCTTCAACTTTAACGCTAAGCAGTTCAGATGCTGGAATAAAAGAAAAGCCAAGGAAAATCCAGACAGAACATAACGAACTAAATGCAGTGCATACGATGTTTGACAGTCGATTACTATGCATAACCTGTGCGACAACTAATTACAATGCATAGGATGTATGATAATCGATATCAATCCTTAAGCTTTGTGAGAATCGATTACAGTGCATAGGTTGTGTACGAATCGACTACAATGCATACGCTCTGTGACATTCGATTACAATGCATACAAACATCGTTTTACATAGAACGGAGCTGATAGATTTCATGATTGGCTTGAAACATTTCGGAGACGATTCATACTTTTGAATGCTCAGTGTTGAGAGCTACATTAGATACGGTCCAAGAGAGTCCACAGTAAATTGCTTTAAAGATTTTCACACAGAAATTACGTGTGTTTCAAAGAACTAGGAAATACAAATTTATGGTCTATGTGAATTTTTCTTTTCTTTACATGATGTCCCGAGCATTACCTTAAATACGTAATTTGCATTACATTATAAAACATTTAAAACTACCAGAAAAAGACTTCTTTACACTTAAGGAAACAAGTCTTATCTGTCGATTGTGTGTGTGGATATATATATATATATATATATATATATATATATATATATATATATATATATATTATCAAGTATTTTTATTCTGATAGCAAGAGCTTTTTCTCAGTCCTTAACCCACCGTAAACTGCTGGTTCTAAGTCCGAAAGTTCAGACGCGCCAGCCACCGCAGATGACTCGACGAACGTGATTTCAGTTAGATGGATGACTGCAGCCAGCAGAGAATCTACAACGTGGGGGTTCTAAATTGCAAAAAATATTGTCAAAATGTCGTTTTCATAATAATGAACAAATCTTGTGTTGAGAGAGAGAGAGAGAGAGAGAGAGAGAGAGAGAGAGAGAGAGAGAGAGAGAGAGAGAGAGAGAGAGAGAGATATGACATAAGATAAATAAATGAGACATCTACCACATTATTATAAGACCAGTAGATTTAACAACAATAGAATATAGTCTTTTCTACTTTACAAATAACAAAATTATTTAACCGATACGAATGTTTATTATATATAGATCCATTTTCTACCCCATAAAAAGCCAACTTTTTACCGATTATATGGTTTTCTGCTTTGTTATTGCTATACTCTCAAACGAGGGTGGAACGACTTGAATATTCGAAGTTAACTGGTTACAATTGCAATGGAATTCTAAAACTGTCTATAAGCAAAGTCACATTATTTATGAACTCTGGCGTTATGTGTAAAATATTTGAAAGATCCAAACCATTATTTTGTCAATATAACAATTGAAAAGTTATTCTTTTTTTATTTAGATTGTATAGCCCAAAGGTTAGTTAAAAACAACGTCACATTCAAAAATGGCGTACAAAGACATTCCTGTATAGTTCAACTATATTACGATAGGGATGATGAGTTTCCCGTATACTGAATTTGACATTAATAATGTCATTATTACATGTATGCAACAAAACTATTATTATTACAGTAATACGATTCGGATTGCAAGATCATGTCTCGTCAGCACAATTCTCTATCAAATCTCAACGCTTCGCATCCGATAATGATCTTTTTTCTTTGACGCCTACAACAAAAAATGTGTGTGTGTGTGTGCGTGTGTGTGTGTGTGTGTGTGCGTATGCGTGTGGGTGTGCAATACGATGTCTTCCTTTCATTAAATAATTTCGCATGAAAGGCGAACATTAAAATTGCAGAACATAGAAAAGTGTTTTCAGAATGTATATATATATATATATATATATATATATATATATATATATATATATATATATATATATATATATATATATATATATATATATATATATATATATATATATATGTATATATGATTTACGTAACGAAGTGAATTATGATCAGAATCTTCCATTATGCGATACCTTAATCCCTACAGCAGATATTCATCTTTATGCAAAAGAGTCGCTAAACACATGGGTGTATGTGGTGTGGGTTGGGGTTGGCAAACAATGTACCGCTATAATATAATATTATATATTACGATTTGTATAGTATTGTTGTGTCCAAGCCCGACCTTTTGGCAAGGCAAACAAAGCAATCGCCTTGGTAACCGCTCTTCTCTGCAATACAACGTTGTACCTTAGGACCCTTTGTTCATTGCTTGCTGATTTGAGCCTGCACAGTCTAGGGCTGGACCTGATTGGGCCTATATTCGTCCTGGAGATTTAACATATCCTAACCGTGTTCATTTTCCTCAATGGCGATGTGATAGCGATTAAGCTATAAATATTTACCAGTCATCATATATTTTATAAAATTTGTATCCTTGAAAACCTAAAGCAACAACAGAAACTGTTCTTTGAACTGATTCCATCCTAATCCTCGTTTACATGAATTCTTCCAAAAAATAAACAAGTACATTCTTTTCTGTTGAGGACTAGAATTAAAATGGCTGATCTCTTTTGCTTATGAATGCTTTTTCAACATAGTTCCAAGAATCAAGCAATACGTACCGTTTCAATCTGTTGTAGAACTTTGTTTTGCTGCTTATACATCTCTTTGTATCGCGCTTCAGCGATCAGGCTATCGGGGTCACTCTGCATTATCCTGAGTTACATAATATAAAATGATTATTGTGTAAAACCAAGTAAGATTTTTTTATATGCATTAAAACCGATTAAATCTTGAATGTAGCAAAACTGTTCAGTGTCTTCCATAATTCCCGAAATCCATTTTACTTGTAAAACGCTGAGAGTGATTTGCATATAAAAATTACTCATTTTATCCATTATATGTATTGTCCTATAATCCAACAATCAGACAAGTATTTAATCAATCCATCATCCAAACTGAGAACAGATATTCAAAGCTTTAAAATCTGCCTAAAAATGTAAGATTTAAAATTTGCTGAAAAAGTTGTATTTCTCCTCCACCTCATCAATACCCTTAGGTTCCTATCTCTGCAACACGCTTACCTGTACGAATTGATGGGTTTGTCCAGAGATAGTGCTTTAAGGGTTTCCTTGGGCGCACCATGAAGCAGCGAATAGAATGCGTGAAAGTTTCCCTCTTTGGTTGACCGGTGAACAACTCTAGACTTTTCCAACATGTAGTCTCTGATAATAACTAGAGGCAAAGAAAGTAGAAAATCATATACATGTACAAGAGTTGTAACTCTTCTATGCTACATATATCATAAATTAATAAATATTTAAGCTGGCTTTACAACGGACATATTAGTAGTGAAAAATAATTGTCTCAACATAGGACCCACTATAAAGGCTGTTACTAATTTTACGAATGGACATATTGACAGTAATGGATATATTGACAGTAATTGACATATTGACAGTATTTGACATATTGACATTAATAGACTTACTGAGAGTAATAGGAATATTGACAGTAATGAACATATTGACAGTAATTGACATATTGAGAGTAATGGACATATTGATAGTAAAAGACTTATTGACAGTAATGGACATAATTGACAGTAAACTTACACAGATTTGAAATGAACTTCAGGAACGTAGCAATTTCTACAAAATTTAGTTTTATCTTTTATTTGTAATCTGTAATTTTATTTCTTTTCTTGTACATGACTTACACAATTTAGTACATATTTCTTTTCGAATCTTCCATAGAGCCAAACTGTGCTGAGGAATCATTTGATCACGGAAAGAGACCCTACCTTATTGGCTTACCTCCAGTAAGGTCCCAAGTTTCAGAGAAGCTGAGTTCCAGGTACTTGGCAAAGCGGCTTGAATTATGATTCATATGGGTCTTGGCATTCCCAAAAGCTTCCAACAACGGATTCACCTGTAAAGGAATAGAACTAATGTGTTTAAAACATAATTTCTGATTAATAGTACACGTTATTCTTCTCTAAAACGAAAAATTCATAACATTTTACATTGGGTGCTTTTTCCGCAAATCAACATTACAATGACTTTTAACCTTACTTTTTTATTGTATATTCAACAGTCTGATGTGCCACAGGGAATTGTTTCTTCCTAAAAAAAATTAATAGTTCATGCTCATATAAGTCATTGGTCCGCTCAGGTGGCCTAAGTGGTTAAAGCGTCTGCATCAGATGTGAAACATCAAACGTTCGAACCCTGGACAAGCCATACTAATTACAGAAATGGAACTTACAGCTGCCTCGCTTGGAACTCAGCATTAAGAGGTTATGTTAGGAATGGTCGGCCTTGTGACTGGATAATGAGACTGGATGAAACATTATGCTGCATGTCGGCGGCATGATGTCCCAGTGCTAGACATCATTGTATAAAGTGCCACACTGCAGATATCATTGCGATATGACTACAAGTGCATATTATAATATTCACTCGCAGTGAATGTATTTTAAACTAAAGATTTTTTTGCAAGATACTGTCGTATTGTTAACCTGGATACAATTGAATCTCGGTCAGTTTCCACTTTGTAACTTATTATGCATGAATGGGATGTGCCTTCAAGAAACTGGGTGATATTTTCGTGTCTTTTGCGATTTGTTTTTATCTGACATAAGCGATAAACAATACAGTAAAGATGCATACGCAAGCTAGCATCCGCTACATATACATAGTTCGTGGATTTATTTTATTCTTTGATACATTTCTCACGATGAAAAAAGGAATAAAAGATAACAATGCGCGGTTAGTGTTTTTCATTTCATTTTCAAATAAGTGTTTGTTTATCAACTTTATTGTACCGTGTGCTGAAGTGGTGAGGAAGAGGAAACATCATCACCAAATTATTTCCTGTCTTATATGTAGGGAATAATGGAGAAAATTTGATTGATGAAAATTGACTGATAATGACAAGATTTTAAGATACGCGTGCACTGCACAGACTAGGAGAACTTGTAAAATAAAAAATAAAAAATAAAATTAACCGGTAATAAGCTTTATATTGCAAAAATTAAATACTTACAAAATACTCTCTCTCTCTCTCTCTCTCTCTCTCTCTCTCTCTCTCTCTCTCTCTCTCTCTCTCTCTCTCTCTATATATATATATATATATATATATATATATATATATATATATATATATATATATATACATATATATATATATACATATATATATAAATATATATATATATATAAATATATATATATATATATATATATATATATATATATATATATATATATATATATATATATAAAAATATATATATATATATATATATATATATATATATATATATATATATATATATAGATGCAATAAACTGACGACGAACAGTACGAAACTAGTAACTAACTAGCCTAAGCGCTTTCGACTCTTAATGAGTCTTTTCCAAAGTCAAGTACAAAACATATATACGATAAACAAATAAACACAAAAACGTTGTGTTTGTAATCCTCTACATGGCTGTCTTCACATGTGCCAAAACTATAGATACAACCAGCTTGTATAGACTAGATGCAGAAACGTACATGGCTGTCTTCACACGTGCGAAAACTATAGATACAACCAGCTTGTATAGACTAGATGCAGAAACGTTTTCTGCATCTAGTCTATACAAGCTGGTTGTATCTATACTTTTAGCACATGTGAAGACAGCCATGTAGAGGTTTACAAACACAACGTTTTTGTGTTTATTTGTTTATCGTATATATGTTTTGTATTTGACTCTGAAAAAGACTCATTAAGAGTCGAAAGCGCTTAGGCTAGTTAGTTACTAGTTTCGTACTCTTCGTCGTCAGTTTATTGCATCTATTTTAATTAATCCCTGACACACGTGATCTCTTGATGGATCCAGTACGCTTGAAAGGGTTGTTATTCGCCATATGATTTGGATTCTATATATATATATATATATATATATATATATATATATATATATATATATATATATATATATATATATATATATATATATATATATATATATATATATATTTATTTATCATGTGTAATTGAATGTGTTTTATATGCAGCGGTGTTACAAACTGAAGCCTAATATTACATATATTTATTATCAAATCTCATGTTCACTACCCTTATAAAACCGTATACGTATTATGTTGAATATTATCTGTCAAGTATTATTTTTTTATAAATCAATTTTGATAATTTGACCAGAAGCCTTAAACTGAGAATGTGTGTGTGTGTATGTGTGTGTGTGTGTGTGTGTGTGTACGTTGGAAAGTATGATTATTTTCTTGTAATGCATATAAAGATAGTTCAGTCTGTTTAAATTTAGTGATTTTCCTAAACCATATTAATAAAACCAATCTTACATAGCTTCTACTTGTTGTTTGAAGAAAATCAATTGGGCCGAATTTTCTTAATTTCGGTCCAATTTGAGCTTTAATGTTTTGGGTCAAATTACCGTTGGGCCATATTGACTATAATTTGGCATAAATACAACTTTCCGATCCCTCACGTTATTAGTTCCCACACCTTCTATCCACTTTTTCTGGTAAACAGGGACTATTGGAAAAAGAAAGAACTCTTTTCTCCTATTTTCACTCTTTTTTGTTACATCTATATGTAACACAGTGCAGCATAGTTGCAGTATATAAGTATTATCGTATGATATATCACAAATTATACAATTGAATAGCTAGGTTGAATAGAGGGGGTAAGAGACGTCGTATCCATTTTGGCTCGTGGAAACTAGCAATCGTTTAAGGATATAGCAGAACAATGTTTTCATTTCTAAAAGCGGATTTTTAAGTCTACACATTTTTATGGTGTACATACATAACAAATGCGTTTTGTTTATCACTATAATATCAGACGTTTATGCAATATAGGTGATCGGCAGCATTTAAAATGTCGGTGTATATAGCATGAAATGGGAAATAGTAAACACAAGCACTGATACCTTTATGATCTTTTCATGCAATTCCTTGTTGTCACTTTGACACATGTGAACGAAATGTTTGACCATGAATTTTGTACTCTCTGTTTTTCCGGCACCAGATTCTCCTGTAACGATGATGACCTGATCTGTTTTCGACTCACGCATGCGTCGAAACGCACGTGCAGCGGAATGAAACACGTGAGGCGCTGGTATTTCTGAGAAATTTTGCCAGTCATATCTGTTGTGTTGCTGATAAAGGAAAAGCAAAAAAAACTATAAACGTTAGTGTAACTTTAACTCTTTTAGAAGTTTTGATAGGCTCAATGAGAAACCTAAAAGAACAATGACAACAAAATCAACAGAAACAACAACAAACAAAATACAAAATGCAATTAGTTATATATTATATTGTCCATGTAGGGCATATTAATTCCTTCCATCCAAAAGTTTTTCGGTTCCTGTCTTGGAATGAAGAAAATTTCAAGATTTATGGAAATTTAATAGAACTCCTAAGTTTGTAATTGGTTGAATTTGTGTACGCAATGATTGTGCGAGTAAATACATATTTTAAGCAAAACAACAACAAAAAAACCAACAGCTATACTTTTTTCCTTAAAATGATATAACTTTCAAAACCTAGACCGCAGTGTGGTGACAGTTAACGAAAATGATTTAGTTTTCCAAACATAGTTGTCTATCTTCCGAATGAAGTGGGAGAAGAGGTTTATTTACAGGAAAGTTTTCACTGATTGGAACACTCATCACGCAAACAATTAAAATGAACCACATTGCAACATACGCCTGGTTTAGATTTATTGAACATGTTATCAATGCATATTATTTTAGATGCCTGGTGAGGGTGGGGATGGGGTGGAGTTAGCCTTTAAAGTGACCTTCATAACAAGTCAGACCAACTTATGTTGGAAATTTTCCAACAAGATTGCATCATAACCGTGCAGGAAGCTTAAAACGATTGAGCACATACCATTGATTATAATTTGATTATGAATAGCAAACATCTAAGCCTAAAGCAAAACAGTTATTAAAAATGTATTTGATCAATTGAATATTATCCATGACCTTAGCCAAGTTACAATCTGGAACTACATGGCACACGTTGTAAAAGCATGTATTATGCATGTTAGAAAATACAGTGACCCCATAACCGCGTTACAGTTGTATTCACACGCAGACCACGTTATACTTCGATGAAACATGTTTTAATAAGATCAATGAACATATCCGCGTTACCATAGTACCCAAGCACATACCCATATTATAATAAAATCCATGAACATTCCCGAGTTATAATAAAATCAATAGCCCACGTTATAATTGAACCCATGCACATACCTGCGTTATAACATAATCTATGATTATAACCATTTTTTGACAGGATTACTGACCCACATTATCAGAATACCTATGTCACGAAATAATAGGATCCTTGATCATAGTCGCTTTTTAATAAGATTTGTAGCCAACGTTACGATAGAGTTAACAACGCTATGCTGAATGGTGTTAAAATGAGGGACCATTGTATCACGATCGCTGTATCAATGTTAACGCAAAACATCTAATATTTTCTATAATATACCGGCATTAGTAAAGTAAATACTTACGATATGTAACTCCAGTATTATTTTTAGCCTCTGATCCAGTATATGTACAAGGCAATGTTTTAATATAAATTGACAAATGATGATATTTAACATTGATTTAAATTGTTTTCCTTACAACTTCGCGGGTTATTATTTTCCATTTGGGTCTTTTATTCATTAATAATAAAAAATGTGAAGGATCCTCTGTATATACACCACAATATTTATGTAGTAAATCACTAGTCATAACTCTTACTTACATTTTCTCCAAATATCGGCAGCTCCTTGCATGGGTTCAAGGCTATGAGTATGTCTCCACAATTTGTCTACAAAGAAAACTACAAGATACAATTACACGTTTTGTTTCATTTGTCTTTATTCTTTATTGTATTTGTTATGTATTGTCCTGTCTCTTGTCATTTTTGTTCAGGCAGTCAAAAGAGTGAAATATAACACGATTGAAATATATATCCATTCAGTGTCAAATGCATGTATTTGAGTTGCGTGTAAGCAAAATTATACTTTAACATAATAAATGCTTTATGATCATTAGAAACACGCATTGTCCGTTCTTAAAGTAATATAGTTCCATTACGGCATTTTAAACTATTCAGTAGAACTTTGTAAGCAATTAGTGTGTAGAGGTGAATCATATAGTTTATATTTTTGTGGGTTTAAAGCCCTGGCAGAAAGTATACCTAGTGCTGGACGAACCCGAGAAAACCGGTCAAAGAACGACCAACTCACGGGAAGTGACTGGCAGCATATCTCATGTACCCACATTAGCCAAGCTCGAGCCCTGAACCTACGCCGACAGAAGCATGATGACAGTAATCGATAAAGGCGAGCGCTTTATACCACTAGACCTCTCAATGCTTTCGCATCCTATAGGAAAACTAACTATTGCAAAGACCACAATAAATATTAGCATATTATTTATGCACGTATCATTATGTTCTAAAGAAGTTATTACCTAAGCAATTTGTTGAAAAAAAGAGACTGATTCTGGGTATCTAGTCATTATAAAATTGCATTTTTTTATGGATTGGTTCATGACCATACGAAACGTTTTGCATGCCTGCGTCATTCTTTGCGCAACCAAGATCATTTTATAAAAAAAATTCTGATACATTAAGAACTACGCTAGATCGGATTATTCAAGAAGTATAATCTCAGTTATCAACTCAGTAATTTGTTCTGCATTTGTAAATAAAATATCAATAGCCCAGATGATTCTGCATGATTTTCCCGACAAATTTATTTGGTGCCTATGGACGTTTTAGAGAAAGTATACAGACACATTGGGATTTGTTTGATGGGCATGGATACAGAGTGATAACAATGATAAAATCGATTGTCTTGGCTGATAACAAGGATAAAATCGATACTCATGGATGATAACAATGATAAAATCGATACACTTGGCTACACGTTAGATAACATTACAGCAGATACAAGTAACGAATGAAAGTAAGAAAAACTTTACTTGACTCTGAAAGAACGGTGGCAATTGTATGCGATATTTTGCATCCATTGTATTATTTAGTCGTCTATAAAACAATGTGATCCTTGAGACAAAGTAACAGGTTTACACTGTTATTATATTATTAACAAATATTGTATCCTGTTATAATCAGTTGATAGTGATTCTTATGCTTGTCAGATAACTCAGTTTATGACAATAAAATGTCTAAGAACAATTAGAAAATGAAAGTACTTCATCGTAAAATGATGCGGCTAAAACGCTGTATGTCAAGTAAAAAATTCGATAATTTGTTTTAGTGAACATTCCGCTGCCTAACATTTATGGTTATGCATGGTCGACGATTTTCACACATGTCGATACTGACAACAGCACAAGTTACCAAGCGTGCCTCATATATGTCCACTAATGAGACTGACAGACGTCAGCTATTAAACATTATTCGTCATAAATTCAGATAAATTCTATGCAAATAAACTAACATTTAAGATAAAATGGTCCGAACATAAAATGCTTCTTAATAACTAGAGAGTCTGTTCTTTGGCCCATCCCTGAAGTCAACACTTCGAGCAAATATTCATGATTAAATAGACGGAAAATAAACATGTTTGATTTAAAATTCCATTACCTATACGACCTTTGAAGATTGATGATTGCATTCGATATTCACTAAACATTATTTCTTCAACGTAATTTGCATCCCCTATTGGACATATTAGTCGTATGGGTAGAAACAAAGTTGAGGAAAGTAATCAATTCTATTTTTTATTAGACAGTTTCTTCTTTATGAAGTCTTTAATGAGCAGAACATAATAAAAGAGTGATAATTTGGAAATACGTGTTAAACACAGAAAGTATTTTACGGCACAGCATTGTAAGTTGCTAGCTTAGTGTCCATATACTTGGAGTAAAATTATCTTAAATTCAGGAGTCATTGAGAAAGTCGATCCTTATTAAATGATTGCAGTACAAAGCAATCGTATCTATTTTAATGAACGATGCAAGATATACGTTGTATCAATTTGAAAATAAAATATCACCTTAAATATATAAATAAATAAACCAGCCATGATAATTTGGAAGTACAGGTGGAGAACTATATGTTTATCTTACTCTGCAGAAAATCATTATGATCTGTCACCATGCGTTGCGATGATTTCAGGTAGTAACATCTACACCCTTTATGCATTTTTGCTCAATGCGTACTGGGCAAGGGAACCTCTTCTCATACGATATTGTAAAGGTGGTCTATTATAATGATGACCTTTGCAAAATAGCTTAATTTCTTTCGGCGGAGTAAGATTACTATATGGCATGATAATTAATACCTTTTAAAACTTTCCATTGTACTGCGTACATTTGATGTATGCATATATTTGAAAGAGGAATAGAAATACCTTGCAATTGGACTCAATTCATATTGAATGCAGAGTCTCAACACACGACCTCCTGTATATAAATATTGGTAGCTTCCATACATACCGTTCTAAATATGCATTCAAACGTGAAGTACAAAATGCTACGATTAGTACAGAGCCTTTGAGTATTATGTTCGCATGAAGCTGTGCTGTTATTCTGTGCTTAAATAATATTCGGTCGAGGGTGAAATGTCACCTGCTATTTTACAAATAATGTCGATTATCTTTTCTTTTCGTCCTGTTTCTAAAGGCTGTATTTGTTAAATATAAAAGTCAAATTTTGAATCTTGTGATTCTTTTCCACGTACAGAAATTAATATTGTTATAGTCTTCTAACGTGTGGTAAATTACATCCAGTTCTTGCTCAGTTCCCACGTCTGAATATAGAGAGATAACAAAGATCACTATATTTGTCATCCATTATATAAAACGCATGCAAACTGAGTAGA